>JAJHUR010121685.1:2072-12484 GCA_027495735.1 Lutjanus campechanus | reverse complement strand
ATATATATAATCGTACGGTATGCTGAGATATTTAAATATTCTAGGCATAAATACTTGATGCCCGCTTCCGGATTGTCACTAAACATGACCGCATATACACGTTGACCAATCCCATGTCGACATTTACTTCCGTATTTTAGGACTTGTCAAGCTGTGATTGGTCGAAAGCAGCAGTAACGTTTGAAAGTGACTGTTCATCCTCTTCAGTGTTTGAGAACAGAGACGTAAAGATGGAGATTATTCACGCTGTCCATATTTTAGTTAAATCACTGCTGTTTGTGCTGCTGTGGTCAAACAGTGAAGGCAGAGACTCGGAGCTCAACTATGTGACCTGCGGCTCGCTGGTCAAACTGCTCAACACTAGACACAACGTCCGCCTGCACTCCCACGATGTCAAATACGGCTCAGGTAACTTCACTGAAACAGCCTGTGTACCTATACACACATTCATACACATACAGCTAGATGTTAAGCCCGCGACGACACAGAAGATGAAACCGGGTTGTGTTTGTTTCTCCAACTGCAGCATGTGTTGTTATCAGAGAACGCTGTGCCAAATTACATTCAAAAAACAGACAATTTAAAGTTGCCTTACTCGTCTGCAAAGATTGATAAGCCGCAACACACAATAGACGCAAGGCCTTTTATGTTGAAACTCTGTGGTACATTCGGTATGATAAAAATTTAGCAGGCACTCCTCTATTTCTTTAAATGTCAACCTGTACACATGACACCCGCTCACAAACCGTGCTACCCAGTGCGGTCTATGGGGATGGAAGAGTACTGTGGGAATGACAGGTGAACAAGTGAATAAATCCTGTAACTTGAAATTTAATCAAGACAAACATTCTTGTCTTACGACGAAATGGTGAAGAGATGCCCTTGAATCTAGAAATGTGTTAAGTAATCTCTTAGGGGCTTTTTCTTTTGCATGGGAAGTAGAAAAATATAAAATTGTCATTTTGTCCATGTAGTTTGGCATTGTTTCCCCATACATGATAGCAGCAGGATATTAGCTAAGCAGCAAGTTCATATTTTAGTGTAGAGGATCAAATGTGTCAACTATACGTCTCTCTATATTGTAACAAATACCATACCCACACTTTCTCATTGGGCATTAATTAAAATTGGCTGTCTTTGGCTACACCGGTGTCAATACCTGCTTTATGTAACCACCAGACTTCCGGTCAAACCTTTCAAAATAAAGCCCATAATGAGATTAATACTGTATCAACTCAAAAATAAAATATTTGACTGGAATACAGTTTCCCCTTTGGAAAACAGTGATTAACATTTTCCACCATTTTCTGACATTTTTTGGACCAAACAACTCGATTAATCAATAAAATGATCAGTAGATTAATTGTTAATGAAAATAATCATTAGTTGCAGCCCCATTCTGTAATTACAGCAAAGCTTTTTTTTAAATAATTGCTTCTGATTGGTCAATTACAGCAGCAAGTCTGGTATCAGAGTGGCACCATGAATAACAGACTGATCACAGATTCTGGGAGAACAATACAATTATTTTAAAATCAATATGTTTTGTCAAATTATTATTTTTCTAGCAAGTAGTTGTGCAATAAGCATCATAACGTAAAGTGATTGGGTCATTAAAAATAACCCAACAGGGTGATGCAGGTGGAGGTGATTCATTGTTCCCATGCTATGATGATGATTATGATATCATAATAATAAAATGGAAATTAATTGACTTTTGTTTTGCAGTTCTGTTGATCCTGCTGTTTCTTCTGTATTTCATTACATTTTTGAAAAATACCTGCACCTGCTCATTGCTTGGTCATGTGTTTATGTTACTCCCATTTGCTCCACTTACCTTCCATCTTTTCCTGCTGCCAATTACCCCTGCAAAAACCAAATTTCCCCACAAGATTCATTAGTCTCTACTTGGTTTATTGCCATTATTTTGATAGGAAAATGGCCTAAATTCCTGTTTCACTTGTGGCTGCTTGTGCTAACGTGGCACTCAACTCTCCGCTCTACTATTGTCAGTTAGCTTTTACTAGCTTTTACTAGCTTTTACTTTATCTATCTAACAGCACAGCTATCAACACACATCTATTCACCTATAGTCACCCACATTAATCTATTTTACGCTTGCCGACACCTACTAAAAGTGGTGATAAGAGACATTTATTCAAATAGAGAACATGAAAGCGATACAGGAAGAGTCCGAAGGCAAATGAGGCTCCACTGTGCCTCTGAGCCACACTGGAGGAAACAGAAGGCTGATACCTGACACTTCAGTCATTCAAAACTGGCTTGTATAATAACACAACACACATGACAACTTAAATCTGAAAGCATTCGCAAAACTGTCATCCACATTATTTTTGTGTGATAGATTAGGTACAGTTACAGTGATCGAGTTAAAACGTGTTATACATATTTTACCACACATTTGCTGGGTTTTCTCTGGTGCAGAACAACTTTGATTTTCAGTTCTGTTAGTTTTCATATGTTGTGTGATAGTAAGTTCCATATTAACATGATGGTGTAAGTGCATATTTGCATGCAAAGTGACATGACTGAATTCAGAGTAATTCCCAATAACGTTATGTTTTTTTCACTTTTAACACCATGCTAATATACTGTCAATCAACAAAGGTTGCCTTTTTTTAAACCAACTTTATGTAGATGTAGAATTATTAACAATAACAAAGAGCAGAAGCTTTTCTTTACATGAAAACAAAAAAGAGCACATATCAATTATTTGGCTGATAATATCAATTGACCGATATATTGATCTGGCTCTAGTTTTGAAGTTGTGTATTTAAATTTTAGGATGTGTTAATTTGCCAGTGTTATTATTAAATTAAAATACATTTCTTTTTGTTCATTTATTAAAAATCCCGTCAATGCTGCAGTCAGTGTATTTTAGAATAGACCAGGTTATCCTATTCAGCTATGATCACTGCTAGATTCCTCAGCCAAGTAGAGCCAGTTTCATAATCAGTTTCAGTAGAGACACAGCAGAAAATAATTCAACTGGTCCTTCTTTTAGTGTTTCTTGATATGACTCTCAGTGTGCTATCTGCAGACAGCTGCTAGCTAATGTTAGCTATAGAACAGGCAGGGATAGAAAGTAGAATCTGTCCCCTGTCCGGCCATCATAACCTGAGAGCAGGGTGGAGCCAGGAGGAGTCCCGAGGGGTGAGTGATCATCAGCAGGGTTGGTGATTCGATCCCTGGCTCTACCTGTCCACCTGTCCACGTGTCCAAGTGTCCTTGGGCAAGAACCCAAAGTTGCTCCTGATGGTCAGCGCAGCACCTTGCATTGTAGCTCACTGCAATCGCTGTGTGAGCGAGAGACAAATTATTAAACATTTTGGATAAAAGCTAAAGATAAATGCAACCATTTCTGACAGTCCAGTCCAGTGCAGTGCAGCAGGTGTACATATATAACACAAATGAGGGTTGTGAGATGTATCTATGACCTATTTTTAATAAAGACTAGAATAAAAAGGTTGCATTTAACCACCTTTGAATTTAACTTCTATATTCCTCAAGGCGCACATTTTAATGTTATTACAAAAATGGAAAAACACACACAAATAAATAAGGATAAATGAATGATACACATCATAAACTGCCAAGCGGATCTGTCCCTTTTTATTAACAATTTCCTCACCATCTGCACTCATTTACTCACTACACACTTTTCTGTGTCTTATGATGATGGTGCAGCTGAACAACACATCTGTTAAATGATTGGCTGTTTGTGTGTTACTTTTTGCACACTCCGTTATCAAGGAATATGATAGGTGGTTTATGGTTTATTCCTCATGTGACTTCATGGTGGTTTGCATTTAATGTATCCGGTTTGTGTCAGGGTCCTGCATCATCCTGTCGGGGTTTATTTCACATATTGCCCAGCTGCAGTCCTGCATTACTCTAACATTTATTGATCTTGTGTGAAAATCTGTTTTAAAGACTTTATTTTATTTTCAATTGTGCTTGCATGATGTATAAATAAAGTTGTATTTCATTCATTCTTGAGAATTGGGACAAATTTTTTTTATTTTTGAAGGGGTTTTGATTTTACACTTCACTTATGCTGTAAAATATATTTTAAAAGTTCAAACTCTTGGCTATTAAACCTTGTAACAGGCCAACCTCCTGGTGATTACACCTTTTTATTGAATGTAGACTGATGAGTTGACGTCTAACAGAGTTGACAAAATGTTCAATTTTTTCATTTCATAGCATTGTTGTGGTGAGCAGCCATTTTATTTTTTAAAGTAGCTCAGAGATCTCTTAATGCTAATCAAAGACACATTTTTAAACCATAATTCTTATTTAGCTTTGATTTAGGAGGACTACAGAGTTGACATGTGATGGTTGAGACACATCTGATAGAAAAGGTGTTTAATAAATTTGTTGAAAAATCGAAAGTTTACAAAGTGCTTGAGCAGTATTCTTGCCTTTTCTAACCCAGGAAGTGAGACAGTGGTCCTTAGGGTATAGCTGACTGTTTTTATGCCTGACTGAATCATGTTTCTGTAAAAATCTGATGGAGTTGACGGAAATCTGGGACACAAATTTAAAAGGCCAACTTTAAAAAAAAAAAAAAATCTATTTTAAATCAAAGATAATTATAACAGCACATTTTTAGACATAATATTATCAGTATTGTTAGTACTGATAATATTAGGTATTGTTAGTTTTAGATTTTGGAGGCTTTTAACACATTTTGAAATTGTTTGAAGTTGTGAATTATTGTTTCCAAAAAAATTGGTATAATTTTATTTTTATTTTTTTTGGGCAGGACATGATTTGTTCCAATTCTCAAGAATGGGTGATAGAATCAATGCTGTATTTCAGCAGAGGGTTTTGGGGGAGGTGGGGGGAGGTGGAGTGGGTCAGCACATTTTAACAGGTGAGCCTGGCATCAACCTTGAAGCCTGTTATCACTCAGCACAGTGTGTGTTTTACTGATAGTGTACAGGTTACACAAACAAGTCCATGTTTCCATCACTTCACAACTGAAATTAAACTTAATAAAGTTTTAGAATTCTTCCGTCTGTCGTGTTAAACAGAGCTCAGTGGGACTTGTCACTCATGCCTTGTTTGTGTGTGTGTGTAGGCAGCGGACAGCAGTCTGTAACTGGAGTGGAGAACGCAGACGACGCCAACAGTTACTGGCAGATCCGTGGGAAGCCCAACCGTCCGTGTCAGCGCGGGGTGGCCATCAAGTGTGGTCAGGCCATCCGCATCACACACATGAAGACGGGCCGAAACCTCCACACGCACCACTTCAGCTCCCCTCTGTCTAATAACCAGGTCAGACAGTGACACACACTCGCTCTTATAGGTTTTATGCATGTGTTTTAAAGGGACAGTTCGCCCCAAAATCAAACATACATAGTTTCTCCCTCACCTGTGGTGCTATTTATCCATTTAGATGTTGGAGTTTTGGAGATATCAGCTGTGGAGATGTCTGTCTGTCTCTCCAATATAATGGGACTAAATGGCACTCAGCTTGTGGTGCTCAAAGCACCAAAAAAAAAATCTCTCAATTTTTTGGTGGTTTGAGTGTCATTTAATCCCATTATATTGTAGAGAAGGCAGACGTCTCTACGGCCGATATCTCCCAAAACTTTGCAACTCACACCAAAACAATCTAGATGGATAAACAGCACCACAGGCCAGAGGAAGAATATGTATTTTTGAATTTAGGGTGAATTGGCCCTTTAAATGTTTTTGGACGATAATGGAGCTCTGTGGCACAGAGGAAGAACACACAATACTTGACAGTAGGATACACTCATTGTTGATCTTTCATGGTTTATACAAATGTTTCTTTTCCTCCGTCTTGTCTGCGTCATCTGCAGGAGGTCAGCGCTTTCGGAGAGAACGGCGAGGGCGATGACCTGGACGTGTGGTCGGTGCAGTGCGACGGCGTCCACTGGGAGCGCGACGAGGCCGTGCGCTTCAAGCACTTGGGCACGGAGGTCTTCCTGAGCGTGACGGGGGAGCAGTACGGCCACCCCATCCGCGGCCAGCGCGAGGTGCACGGCATGAGCTCCCCCAACCAGCACAACTGGTGGCGCTCCATGGAGGGCGTCTTCATCCAGCCCAGCCAGGAGCCGCTGCGCCACGACGAGCTCTGATCGTCGCTGTGGACACAAAGAACTCGTGGATTCTTGTTTTATAGCTCACCTGGACCAAATGATGTAGAATACTGCTGACTCGCCTGTGTACATGTGAAGCACTCAGGGTGTTCTGAGAGGAGGGCGTAATGTTAACGGTTGACTAAGGTTAGAGATGCTGTGTTTAGTTTAGCCATAAGGTCTATTTATTCTTCCTCCGTACAGAATTTCATAAGGGAGAAAACAGTTTTTGTGAAAAATCAAAGCTGGATTATCAGCAGGACATACCAGCTACCACAGGGCTCCCAGGGGCCCAGAAAGGAACAAATTCACTTTTGTAATTTGTAGGGGTGTCACCATTCTCCAAATCCACAATTTGATATGACTTTCCATTTTAAGATCGCCATTTTTGGTTAAATTTTTTTATTTAAACTTTTTTTTTTTGCATTGATGTTTATTCCATTGCTAAGACATAACTTGGGCTAATGATTATTTTCATAGTCAATCATTTTCCTGATTAATCAGTTAGATATTTGGTCTATAAAATGTCCAAAAAAGGCTAAAAGTATTGCTCTGTGTTTCCTAAAGCCCAAGGTGACGTCCTTAAATGTCTTGTTTTGTCCACAACCTAAAGATATTCAGTTTACTGTCAAAGAGGAGTAAAGAAACCAGAAAATATTCACATTTAAGATGCTGAAATCTTCAAAATAACTCAAACAGATTAATCAATCATCAAAATAGTTGGCGAGTAATTAAATAATCGATTGATCGTTGCAGCTCTAGACAGGACTGTCAAGTTTTGATTGGTAACGATCAACAGATCATTGGTTTTATGCCCTGAAAACTTATTTCTATTTTCAAATTCTTCTTTAAAAAGTCTATATGATACAAGTGTGATATAACAGCCGGTAAAGCTTAGCTGTGTCATATTTGAAGACGGCGCAAGTAGGCGGAGAAAAAGATGAAAATGATACTGGGAAAATCACAGATTCTGCTTTTTGATTTGATTTGATGAGCTCATTTCAATCGACTTTTGATCCAATATTGATATTGTGACACCCCTAGTAAGTTGACTGATTTTGCAATATACGCACCAAAGAACAGTATCAGTTGAAATATTGAGGGGGGCCCTGTGTCAAATAAAACCTTTGTTTTAGTAAGAAAATGTCGACCGTTCTCTGGTGTCACTTTCTGAGGATTTGCTGTTTTCTGTTTGTGAACAGAATCTCTTTGGTCAAACAAAGTAAGACGTTGGATGATGTCACCTGCAGACATTTTTCACTCTTGCCTGACATTTTACGGACTAAATGATAATCGAGACAGTGAGCACATTAATCACCCTGGTAGCAGCCCAAGAAAAATCAATCGTTTATTTGCTCCCCTAGTTTCCAGTAATAATAATAATAATTAAAGCTGCAGGCAGCGATGACCAGGCCGTCACACACCGGGGCATGTGGCGGCTGCAGCCTCCTTACTGGTCAACACAGCTCTGAATTTTCATGTTTTGGACACAACACAAGGGAGCACAATGTAATATCCTGTGTCCACCCATTCATTTCACATAATTTTCCCGTATATCAAGTGTAGACCACCTCATGAAAATTTTATGTAATTTAAATGATGATTATCACATGAGACTTACTTCCCGTTGCCAGTAGGAAGCTCACTGAATGTGACGTCTAATTGACATGTAAATATTTTCAGGGCAGGGCTCTCACTAAATGTGAGAACAGCTTCCACTTTTAATGTAAAATGTCAAAATTCAGTGTGACGCCGCTCAAAGCTTTTAATAACTTTTGATGATAAAAACCAGTTGTTGAGTTTGACCTGATTAATTCTCCAGGGATTTGTCAAAAATGGACACTAAATTCCTGTTGGGTTTAGGCTAATTCCATGCGTGTAGATTAAACATGCCACAGGCTCTTAAAAGGGGCGGGGTCAAGCCATTTTGCCACAGCCATTGGGCAAACCCCATTTCAGACCCGTGTGTGAAAAGTTTGGTCAGTTTTTGAGCATGTTTAGCTCCTCTAAAGCATGATTCATTTGGGGAGAAAAGAAATAAAAATATCATTTAAAAAAAAAGTAATTTCTTGCATTACAGTAGGGTCCTTGCAGCGGTCGGTGATCGGGCCCTTATGAAAGAATATTTTCTTGGGTTTAAATGATGAAGTAGCCTATTTTCCCCGTAACTCGTAGTATTAGGAAACTACAGAGCCACGTTTGCCTTTGCAGTGAAGTGTGACATTTGCATCTTTAATCATGAAACAGTGACTTTAACTGAAACAACTGGCGTATAAAATAACCGTTATTGTCACCTTTCAGCATTCATGTATTAGTTGAGTTGCACAAACATTATACAAGTTGTAACTTGTAAGATTGTGAGTGTATGGCTGCCTGTCAGATAAAGGAAAAACATTCATATTGTGTTATAACATGAAAAGGTTGTTATAACAAGATATTTTCATGCTCTGAAAATGTGCAAACTTATGTGATAACAAAAAACTTTTCTTGTGATAACAATAAACGCTTTCTCTTGTTATAATGTGATAACTTTAACATAAAACATTTATCATTAAAACACGATCATTTAAGGTATAGTAATTTAGGGTATAATCATATTATAATAAATAAAGATATCACATTATAATGTGAAACATTTTGTTATAACATGAAATGTTTCACAATATACAACAAGAAGTGTGTTGTTATAACAAGAAAAGTTACTTGTAATAACTTAATAAGTTTTTATGCTGTAATGATGTGGGAAATACATTAAAATGCAAAAAATATATAGAGATAATGTACAGTGAGTGGATTATTATGGTGAAATAAACCAAACTACAGGGTGATGCAAGACTCTGACTCAAAGTGGAGGAGATTTATTTCCCCATGTAACTCACTCACTGTACATTATCTTGCTTATTATGTGACTACTTACCCAAAAAATTAATAAATAAACTCAAAATGTTATTTAAAAAATTAACAACAGTCTGTTATTCAGAAATAACAGACCTTAGAATGCGTTAACTGACCAATCAGAATTGAGTATGTAACAAAGCCATGTAATCAAATAATTAAGTTATAATGTGAAAAATTTCATGTCAGAACAGTGAGTTAACATTCATGTGATTTAAAAACATGGTGTTTTGTTAAATAAGTTATTTGTTGTAACTTGATATGTTTGTATGTCACAATAATGTGAAAATATTGTGTTTTAGTGCAAAAAATATCTTGTTATAACAAACTTTACACGTTTCTTGACAGTGCAGGGACTTGGTTTGGCCATCAGCTGCTTTTTGAGTTTTTCTAATGCCAAAATTAGACTTTTTAAAAGTCTGTCCCAAGCAATGAGCAGCTGTGAAGTTTTATGTTCTCTGAGTGAACAAGCCAGAGAAAAGTAGTTAACAGAGCAGAACAAACACAGTCCTGTCAGTCGTGGTAACTTGATCTCTCCTCCCGGTGTAACAGCTCCATTGTCGGCTTTTTCAACCTCTCTGTGTGTGTGACAGTAATAGTTTTATTTATGTCACGGTGAGTGATTATGTGACGAGAAGAGAAGTGCATACCTGTTAAAATGAATTCTTTTTGCTTTGTTTTTTGTTTTGTTTTGAACTGTTTTCCCCTTCTTTCCATTGTTGTATGTTGACTCCTTTTTATTAAAACTGTGGCTGGTGAACTGTGAACTTTATTAACAGATGGATTGATCTATGTGAAACCACCTTGTTAATGTCGGATACAACGACCTCTGGTTTCACTCGTCAGTGGACTCTGGTCCAGTTCAGAGGACACAGACGGCTGCAGAAGCACACAGAGTGTCACATGACCTACACTTGTTTTTAAAAGAATAGGAAAATCAAAATGTTTGAATTCAATCATGGAAAGAGTCTGATGACAGTGTCTCAAAGACTGTTGTTTCCTTGTTTTACATAAAATAACCTGCTACATGATGATGCTGTGGTTTATGAGCTCTCATTTATTATCATATGAAATGTTTAAACCTGAGGAATTTATTGCTTCAATGGACTACATTCACTGACTGGCACTGAATCCATTATTAAATTAATTGCCAACATTTCTGATAATTGATTAATGGTTTTGCATAAAAAGTTACCTTTTTTAAAAGGAAGAATTTTGTAGATTCTTCACCTATGACAGTAAACTGAATATCTTTGGCTTGTTGGTTGCAGGAAACTATCTACAATTTTCACAATTTTCTTACTTTTTTTTTTTTTTGGACCAAAAAACTAATTGACTCCCAAACAACCAGCTGTTATAGTTTCACAAAACTAAAATAAATGT
>JAJHUR010121684.1:0-26178 GCA_027495735.1 Lutjanus campechanus | reverse complement strand
GGCCTAAACAAATAAAATAAAAAGCAAACGAACAAAAAACACCCCTTTTGGTGACTTCAACATTGTACATATTTTAATAATTATAATATTTCTCCATATTGTCAGTTTTCTATTTTCTACTTGGGCTTCTTGACTTGGAGTACTTGCTCTTTAACTTTATTTCTATTTTTCTAATTACGATATTTACTATTATGCACCAGAGTCACCGAAGCAAAGTCCTCGTATACGTGGAACCTACTTGATATAATTCTGAATGTAACTACAGTATACCCTCGAGCCATAGTTCAAGACAATTCCAGCAGGAGGAGCTGTTCAGCCACTTTGATGTGTTACCAAACCAATCAAATCAATCAATATACAGCACCATCAATAGGCAGCCACTTACCTACTATACAGTAGCAGCTCACTTCTAAAACGTCTGGTGACACTTGCCAAAATAATTAAACACATTAATAGATGCACGTGCGAGGAAATCTACAACAAACTGTAATGGCTCGGTTGTAATTCAGCACCGGAGACTGTTGCGGATCTACACTGTAGTTTGTGATCTGGCCGGCAGGGGGCGACACACGCTCGTTTTAAGAGATTGATTAATACGCTGCAAAAAATAGACCTTTCTCATATTTTAACATGTAATTGAGTCTGTCGCACTTTGCTTCACAGTCAGATTTTTTTATTCAGACGTAAATAACTTGTCCACACGATCCCCTTATTTTGTGCCTCATGCAGTTTCATGTGTTTAAGTGTATTTTTGGAGGCACAAACATCAGTCAGGATCTGCGTCCGTCTCTGAGGAGGTAGAATAAATTACATCCCACCTTTTGTAAGAAAACCTTAAAAACGTGATCTGCACCGAAATCACATTACTTTATTGAAACTTTTGTGGTATTTATATAATTATTAATTCTTTTAAAACCAGTGGTCAGCTGATTAATGGCAGTTGACTTTTCTTACAGTGTGTGACGTGTGGGGGCCGAGCAGAGGGCTGCTCTGATTTAAGTTGCAGTCATCTGGATGGATGTTATCACTCTCCGACAGACTATCAGTGTGAGGAGCACGGAAAACTCGCTTTGGGAAGTACGTGGAGTTCATTTAACGTGGATTTTACGCAGCTGGGACGCATGGCACAGCCGGGCTGGCACGACGGGATGACGCCTTTACCGACTTTGTTTGACTTTTGAGAGAGAGGGAGACAGAACGAGAGGAAGACGGATACTTATGTTTTGGTGTCAGGGTGCCACAGCCGGCCGTGTCTCCTCTCCAAACGGTGCGCTGCACTCTCCGTGGCCCAACTTTCATCTGCGGGACTTCCACGCGGCTGGGACGCGACATGGGATGCAGAGGCGCGCTTGGATGCTGCCTACTGGCGGCTCTGTCCTGCTGCCTCCTCCCGGGCTGCAGAGGGAACATCACCGTGGCCGTGATGCTCCCGGACAACCACCATAAGTACCCGTGGGCTCTGCCGCGCGTCTTCCCGGCCATCCGCATGGCGCACGAAGACCTGCACGGTAAGCACGGGCTGCTGCTCGGCCGCTACATCAACATCCTCAACTACAGCACCGAAGACCCCGCCGCGGGCTCCTGCGCAGAGAGCAGGGCGCAGGTGGTGGCCGTGGACGCAAAGCTTTACATCCGCCCGGACGCGTTCTTTGGACCCGGGTGCGTATACCCGCTCGCCTCCGTGGGGCGTTTCGCGTCCCACTGGAAGCTCCCGCTGATCACCGCTGGAGGACCTGCGTACGGCTTCGACAAGCGGGAGGAGTACCGGACCATCGTGCGCAGCGGGCCGTCCACTACCAAGCTGGGCGACTTCGCCAACGTGCTGCACACGCACTTCAACTGGACGTCCCGGGCCGTGGTGATCTTCCACGACCTGCGGCAGGACGACCGGCCGCACTACTTTCTGTCAGAGGGGATCTACCTGAACCTGAAGGAGGAGATGAACATCACGGTGGAGGCGCAGCCGTACGAGGACGACTACAAGTACTACAAGGACCTGATCACTTTCATGAAGGAGCGCGGGAGAAGTAAGTTAATGCTGAAGGGGAAAGTGGGATTTAAAGTTTTTAATCCTGGGAATTGTTCGCACATGAAACACTGCAATTCTTAAACGCGCAAATTTAGACCTGTGGCGTCCAAAAAAACAAAACAAAAAACAAAACAAACAAACAAAAAACTTTTAGTGATTTTGATCAATTTTTTTTAAACACTTATTTTTTCGTTTCCTGCTGCATGAGCTGTTTTCATTTAAGTAGGGGAGACCAGGGGCAACTGTAACATTTTTATTTTATTTTTTACATTTTCTTTAATAACTCACAGACTACTTGAAATACACCAGTCATCTTTTGATACAAACATTTAAACGTGCACTAATTCATTATACAAATTATGTATTTTCACTAATAAGGGCTATAATATTAACTTTAATGCAAGAAGTCAGAGTGTTACGATTATATTATGCCTTCGTGGTGGCAGTTGGAACAGTGGTTGAGGGTGATAGTAACACTGAAAAAATAAGTAATTGTAACTAAAGTTGTTACAATACAAAACTAGTAAAAAAAAAAGAAAAGAAAAAAAAGATGATACTCAATACCTCTTTTGAAACCATGGCAAAAAGGAAAAAAGCCCTAGAAACACAAAATAGGAAAGTTTGACAACCTGCATAAATTGCTGGTTTCGATAAGTATTGGGGTATCTTTATCAATAATATCCTAATAATACCCATCTGTCAAAGTCACTGAGCACTGGTTTTGCTGCAAGCCAAATTTCAGGGAGAACATTTAAGACTGAACTGAACGAGGTCTTGAATGAGCACTTTTTATTGCTTTGGTACTTTCAGTGCTTTAATTAAAGGATATTGTATGGTTTTAAAAAATGTGTAGTGGAAAAAGAATTGAAGTATTAGTACTTTTGACAATCTTAATAGTAACCCACCGTAAAGCAATCACATTACTGCTATAGTATATAATAACTTCTTTTAGATGTCAGGCAGAGTATGCATTCAAAGCCAAAGTCTGTTTCTATTTTTGCACAAGAGTAGACAACTGTTCTAATGGTAACTAGATTTTAATTGAGTTAAAAGTAAATGTACATGTAGTGAAATATGTTCATGTTCTAACTGAAAAGTATGTCAATACAGACAAACAAGGTGCTTACATTAGGCCATGTGGCTCGGGCCAACAGTTGCCCCATGTGGCAGAAAAAATAAAATCTTGTGTATGCTAGCTAGTAGGGCTGCAACTAACAATTGTTTTCATTATTGATTAATCTGTCAAGTACTTTTTTAATTCATCGATTTGTGGTTTGGTCCATAAAATGTCAGAAACTGGTGAAAAATGTTGATCAGTGGTTTCCAAATTCCAAATATCCTCCTCAAATGTCTTATTTTGTCCACAACCTAAAGTTATTCAGCTTCCTGTCAGAGAGCAACCAGAAAATATTCACATTTGAGAAGCTGAAATCAATTTAGACATTTTTTTAAATTAAAAATGACTAAATGATGATTAATCAATTATCAGTTTATTTGACGATTAATATAATAGTTGATAACTAATTGATTTATCAACTAATTGTTGCAGCTAACAAGACCTGTGTTCGCAGAATTTGTTCATGTTAATTTTTAAGCAGTAACCTAAAGATAAAATGAATTAAGTTTAAAATAGCAATAATCTAAATTTAAGACAGCAGAAGAAAAGTACTGTTCATCCAAAAAGTAAATTTCATACCTCAAAATTTTTTTTTTGTTGAAAACTGATGTGAAACGATCCTCCTCCTGATCCACAGGCAGAGAGAACATTCTACTGGGCATGTCAAGCGTCATCACTCTAGTTTGTTTCTGATTGGAGCAATTGAGTGTGTTACAATTTTGCCCTGTTACAATTGCCCCGGTCTCCCCTTACGTGACATTATCTGGAAATAGAGCAGATCAGCAGCTGGCTACTATAAAGATAAAGTCAGTGAACGGAGAAGGAAATTCCCTCTAACTGGATGATCTGCATGGGAAACAATTTAGTACAATTGTCTGGTCGCCTGCAGGCAGATTTCTATCTCTTCTTTAAGGGGGAAAATGAACGAGTCAATCAGTCAACCTGTGCCTTAAGCTACAAAGGAGGAAAATATTTGAAAATGTATGTGTCTATGTAATTTGGAGCATTTATTTTAGGTGTCTTACAAACTGCTGAAATGGGAGATTCCTCTTTTATATAATGAGGTCACAGTGAGATGTTTTTCCCCAGCAGATACAAACAGAGGTGGACTGGAATAGGTGCCGGGGAAAGCCTGTTTATTCCGGAGTTATTACACAGGAATGTTTAGGCTGTGGGCAGTCTGCTGCTGCTGCTGCTGCTGGTTTATTGCCTGTGGAGGACCACCACCTGAGTTTTTTAAAGACAGAGACAGAGAGAGGCAGAGGTTAAGATCAAATGGGTGCCCTCTCAGCCACAATGTGTGGCTTGTGTGTGTAGTTCACTTCATGCATTATTGCTCCTGCTGCTCATTCACTTGTAATGAAACTCCAAAAGGAGTATGGTCAGTACACACTCATGCTGTGAAGCCAAATGTTATTCAAATTTAAAAGTTTACTTTTAAATATTAGTGGGGATGACAGCGTTTCCAAAGATATTAAACATATCAGCCCGAGTTTGGGGGAAATTTGTGTAAAATGATGCAAAAGAGAATAAAATATTTCTGTTTGATGGAATGATACAGCTGTAAAAAAAACAAAAAAAAAACATAGAGTCTGAATATTTCACTCAGTGGAAACATCATATAGCTGTGATGATTAGCTGGAACAAGATAATACAGAATATATGATGCTGTCAGAAGTGTGGAATAAGATTTTCCACCCTTCAAGCTACTTAAAAGGTAATAAAAGGAGGAAAACTAATTGATTTTGAAATATTCATCAAGTTTCAAAACAGTCATTTGCTTTAGAAATGAAAATAATGGCAGTTTTTTTTTTTTCTTTGGCTGAAGCGTAAATCACACAGCAGAGTGGTTGTTAAATCACTCGTCACTGTTCTCGCCTTAAGTTTAATTAACTGGAAACATTGTGAGGCTGACTTAATGATTACTGCTGTTGTGAAAAGTTAATTGTGTGACTGAGAGTCTGGATTGTGGCTCGTGCATGCACACAGCTGCACATGTGTTTGTGTATGAGAAGAGACAGAGATCAACAGAGCTGAAGTGCGTTATTTATAGAAACTATAGAGGCAAAGTGTGCAAAATGACATATTATTGTACTGTGTCCTTGCTGTAACCAGTGGCTTTATTAATGGTAGATAATGAACTTAAAAATGTTTTACTATTCATAACCCACTAACATTAACAAATTTTGTTTCCAAGTTGTGGAAAAAAAACTCTTTGACTTATCATTTGATTAGGCAATATCACAGTTATAAATGTTAGCAATCCATTAAAGTAATCATTTGTAAAATAAATGTATTTGTTTTCTGCTAGATGAGAATATTGACATTCAGATTCAGATTACTTTATTGTCCATTAAATCTAATTAATTATTCAGCCTATACGCGAACAGAAAAGTAAAAATATTCATGCTTGAGCTATTTCTCGATGAACAACAGCCAGGTGCTGTGACTGTGTGCACCTTCCTTAAGTCTTGTTGTCCAGCGCATTCATATTCCCAACGCATCAATATGGCAGCTTGGTCAGTGCCCCTATGCTTCTAACTATAATGCTGTAGATAGCGTCATTTCTGGAGCCACCCCTTAGCATTATGTTTTAAGAGACTGGGGTTTGTGGCCCGTGTGAAACCAAAAGTCACAGTTGACTTCTTTTTAAGACATTACGCAAGTTATATACATTAAGCTAAGTTACATACGTGAGCTTGTGTAAGTAATGTACTTATTGAACCCAAACCATGATGATTTCATACACCCAACCTAAACCTAACCAAGTAATTTTTGTGCCTCTATTTTGGAAGTTTATCTATATGTTGCATATTTATCTTTGTTAACTTGACTGCAGAGCCCGACATATGCAAAACTACTGGACCAAGCTGCCATATTTGACAAGTTTGGAGTGAGACAGCATCGCGTCCTCACAGTGAGGTTGCCGGTTCTGGTACCATCATGCCTCTACAAAGATCAAACCCAAAACTGCAGTCACAACAAGACATACTTCCAGCATGTAAAGCCACAAATAATCATTTGGTCTTGGTAACAAGGTGTCAAAAGTATCAAAAGTATCAATTATTTATCACCTGTTTAAAAACAATATAATCAAGACCTCAGTTCAGTTCAGTCTTTATTGTCCTTTCTGACATTAGTCCTTTCTGATTAATCAATAAATCGTTTTATCAATTATTACATTAATCACCAGCTATTTTGATAATCGATTGATCATGTTGAGTAAGTCTTAAGAGTAAAAATCAAAATTCCCTGAGCTCTGCTTCTTAAATGTGAATATTTTTTCATTTTAAAACAAATAATTATTAATTGATTAATCAAGAAAATAACTGACTGATTAATCAACTATGAAAATGTTGTTGGTTGCTGCCCCCCTGAGTATTGTGGGGGTTTTTTTGTTTTGTTTTGTTTTTTTGGAAAGTATTACATCCTAGTTTAAAATGAGCTGGCCAATCCCATTCCTACTTAAGCTCTGTCTGTCGTGCACAGATATGAGACATGACATCTCTTATTTCTGGTTTTATATTCCTTTTCGTCAAAGAGATTTTCCACAACCTGGCAAACAATAAGTTGTTCTTATTAATGACGTAAAACTGATATATTTGACAATTATCAATAATAGTTTTAAACCACTAATAAATCCATTAGTTGCAACTTAAAACTCTATATAAAGGTTGCCTTACTAGAAATTCTCATCCATATTCCTAAATGCGTTTGCAGCAATGGAAAGTTTACTTAAGTGAAAGAAGAAATACAGCAAAGGAAAATGCATGAAAATACGTCCCCTGCCTCACTAATTTGAAATAAGACTACCCTTAATAAATTATTTATAAATGGTTTATAGGTTGGTTGTTAATTATGTTCCTCCTATCTCCAATTCTGGATCAGGCTGTCAGAGCAGTTAGATGTATTACATGTTCCTCCAAGACTGTCTTCTTAAGAAAAAACATGAGCATCAGTCTTGTGCCCAAACCAAACTAAATCTAAACCATATCAATCATGTTTTTGGATCTAATATTCATGTTTTATTGTATTTGTTGAAGTAATTTACGACAGTTTTGGAAGTCATTGACAAGCAAATTGGTGCACCAGGTCAGAAAACACTTGTATGAGTTGCCTCCAAATGACGCGTCCTTTAGTTTGGAGAACCTGTTGGCTCCTCTACATGTTCAGATATTTTTCTGAAACACTTTAGATGCTGCTTTGGAAGTCACCGCGTTTACGTCATCACAACATCCAAAGTTTATATTTTCTAACAGCCATATTTATCCCATTTTAGATGTAAAATTGGACTGGCTCTACAAAGGGACCAGTAATAAAGAAAGTAAATGGAAAAAAAGGTAGAATATTTCTCTATGAGTGCTTCCCAACTATGCTTGTTTGTTACATAACTGACACACAATTATGCCAATCTGTTGTTCTCCAATTGGAACGCTTGTGTTTGAATTAATAGTCAGGGATGCATCTGATCCTGATATGCAGCTATGCATGGGTGTGTTGCAAAATATTTATCTCCCTATACTCCAGGGAACATTCAGAGGGAATAATTTTTGGAACCGGCTCAACATCTCAGAGCGAAGTATTCTTCCAACCAGTAAATCTTGGAGTATTACACTTTCTGGCACTGTGAAACAAACAGTTTTAAACCTCTTAATCTGTTGTTACAGTAACGGCATCAACAAATAATGGAATAAACACGGTGTAAAGGTAATTAAAGGGTGGTGCTGCAGCAATGGAAAGAGGTGAAAGGTGCAAGCCGCCAAACAACAGCCCCCACCTCCCCCCACACTCCCCAGATGAATTATGGCACTGCCACAGAGAGCTGGAGGTCAGGGAAGCTAATGGTTTTGTCAGGGCTTGTCCTGGCTCGGCATTCAGCTCACTTTTATCCCAGCAGATAACCTCCGGGCTATCGGCTTTGTAATGTCACCTGACTGCAGACTGGGTTCAGACGGCAAGAGGCTGAGCCGAGGTGAGAAAGGAAAACCAAGGCTTTCAATGTAAAGCCACACCTCATTAGAGCTTTGACAGATAACCAAGTAATTGCGTGCTGTTGCAGAGTTAAACACCCCTCCCACCAGCACCACCTCTAATTCCCGAAATTCCTCATTTCAATACCTGGAAAATGCAGATGCGGGATGCAACCCTGTGCACTGACTCAAGGTTTAAGAACTCATACCTTTCTTGAGTATTTTCCATTATGTGAAACATAGTACTCCACTGCATTCCTTTTAATCCTTCTGACAGCTAGAGGTACTGTACTTTGTAGATTCTGATTTTATATTGGACAGTAGCAAACACCCAGACTCTCAAGACCATCAAGAGTTCCAGCTTCACTGTATGTTTTTTGGTGATTTGATTAATTGCAAATTTTGAAAGGAATTTGTACCGGTAAAGTACAATATCAGCTAAGGCAGTTCCTGCATTATTACTTACTGGAGGACTGCATTCCATGGAAGGCGGAGCTGGGAATAACATTGCCCCACGAATTGACCGTGTTCCCGTACTACAAGTTGGAAAACCAAGATTGACGACTCCAGGCTAACCATTGTTGTGCTTGCTCTTTCACTCACTCACACACACACACACACACACACACACAGTGTTTTGGTCAAAAAACAGAATCATATAAGTTAGACAGTACTGTGTGACTGATTTAATGAGACACAAAAACAGAAGTGCTAATTAACACTATATCACTACAGTTTTCACATACTGTTGATGCATGGAGTAGCCATCTTGGATTTTAAGGTCAGGGTTGGTGAGGTTTTCCCAACTTTCTGAGTCGGAAATCCGACTTCAGGGGTATTCCAGTTGAAATTTCCAGGTGGAAACTGAAATTCTGACTTCCCTTTTCAAATGGAACATGCTATAGTTTTGCGGCTCTGTCTTGTAGAAGTTCCAGACATCTAAATCACTGCTCTGGTGAGGCAGTGTTAGGTTAATTGAACAATACTGAGATTCATGCTAGCAGCTCTGTGCGCTTTGAGGTAAATGCTAACATCAGCGTGCTAAAGTGCTTGCAGTGACAATGCTAACATGCTGGTGTTTAGAATAAGTTCACCATCTCAAGTTAGCATGTTAGCATGTTAACACTTGCTAATTAGCACTAAAAACACAGCTGAGGCTGATGGAAGTGCCATTACTTTTGTGTTATATTTGGCCATAAACCAAAGTATTTTGCAAATTGGTGACTGGCTTTTCATCTAGCTTCATCATCTAATCAAAATTAGAAAGTCCTTACGAGTTCTCGATGTACCTTGATTTTGATCAATTTAATAGCAATGCATCCAATAGTTGTAAAGATATTTCACTAAAAAACAAAACAAAATCAACCTTATGCTGGCACCAGTGGAAGAAATAACTGACATTACGTTCTCTCCCTTCCTTCTCTCTCTAAAGGGGCTAAAAACAATCAAGCTAATCAGAGCTATAGGCAGGATTAAGACTGAGGATGTCAACTTCCTGAGCCAGAAAAATGGCAATAGAAAAATTGTCACAATAATGGAGACAATCATGGATGACACTGACGCAGTAAGCCTGCTGTTGACAATCAAAATGACATCAGTGAAACAGATACAGCACTTTCCTGCTGGTCAGTTAGAACTAAACGAAACACAACTGTGTCAAATCAAGTTAAGTAGGAATCTTCCTGAAATCAGTCTTTTTTAAGCATATAATTCATGCCCTTTTGTCTTTTTTTCCCCCTGTTCCTCCCCTTCGGCTCAGCAAGGAAACACAGTCTGGGGATTCATATAAAGGAAAGTTTGCTCCGAAATGACAATAAATTTTGACTTTACACCAACCAGTAACTCTTTCAATGTACCCTAACCAGTTCATCCAGCCATAAAAAAATTCAGAGGGTCTAAAATGTGAACACTTCAGAGAGACATTGTTGAAGCAGATGCAACAATGCATTTCAACTATTTTAGACACTTTTCTCATCCTGCAGAGGAGCATGTAACCTTTCAGCTGATCTGAAAGCATGAAGCATCTGTTCCGTTATTATCTCCAGTTTGGGAGATATTCATAACACTCTGACAGACACATTCTTCACACTTGAGAACATTTTACTGCTAAGAATTTGTTACTTAAAACTAAATAAATGCAGGACTCTTCCTCAGAAAGTACAGCTCATCCTGGCATTTTCACTTCCAACACGTCAAATAGAGCAGCTTGTTCAGGGCCCCTGTGCTTCAAACCTTGACACTGTAGGTACCCCCAATATCATTTCCGGAGTTACCCCTGTTTTGGTGTGCCTTCAGATTCAGGGGACGTAGTATAAAGAGTGAGAAAGTCTGCATATGGAGGACGTGGGGTGGATGGTCGGGTCAAACAAACACAGGACCTTCACCGAGGAGACTGGGGTTCAAGCTCTGTGTGAACCTTGAAGTCAGTGATGACTTCTTTTTAAGATGTCACTGCTGTTCGTGTAGGTAGGCTATATAATTTGTGTAATGTATATCAGTTGTGTAACGTAAAGTGCATATGTTACGTTAAATACGTTACATACGTTAACTTATTTTGTGATCTTTTCCTACACCAAGTTGGTTTTTGTGCATTTAATCTAAAGTCTAATTTTGCCTAGCACAGGCAAAACTGATGCTAAAGGACAACCTACAGCGTTATAGTTTGAAGCGTATGGTAAGGGTTAGCTGCTGTATTTGAGCTGGGAGTGAAAACATGTTGGAATGAAGTATTACCACTTAAAGGGTCACTTCCCCCAAACCTTTTTTTTTCTTAATTACCTCTATCTGCACCCCACTGTCGACAGTTTTCATCACTGTTGACTTTCTTTTAAATGTAATTTTTTAGCGTTATGAAAATGGCGAGTGAAGTTCCAGTCCATGGATATCTAAACTGTTGACAGATAAAACTAAAACTGTCTGTGTGACTTTCTGACCCGTTAAGTACAGGTGTGCAGTCCCTCCTCCAGCTCTGGCGCAGTGTGAGATGAAAGCAGTGCTCTGAACACTGCGAATATATTCCAGCTCCCATCACATTGCCCAGTGACACTCTCGCCTTGATGCTTTTCAGTCCATTAATGGCACACAAGAGGGAAAAATTCAGCTGTATGAGTGGAAGAATACATCAGGCAGTGTTGCGTTTTCTTTTTTTTTTTCTTCAAGCACATATGCCAGTGGTTTGTATCTCCCAGTGAGTGATGAAGAGTGTCTCTTCACAATGAAGCTCAGGCAGTGCCTCTGTGTAATTACAGAAATCCTGTTTCCCGTGAAAACACTCCCAGGATGCAACAATAGTAGAGGGTTAGATGAACTACATGTTGCTTTCACGGATTCAGTTTTGCAAAGATCTATGTACAGCAATGCTGCAGAGGCAAAGCTGTAAGTCATGTATTTTGCAGCAGAGTGGTAAAAGCCCCCCCAGACAGATTAGAGCATGAAAAACAAAGAGCTGGGGGATAATCTTCTCTGAAAAAGACACAGAGTCGTGTTAGAACAGCCAGTATAATCCATTTGGGAAGGCGACAGTAACACATTGAGTGCAGTAATTGGCTGGCTTTCTGTTTGTGTACTTGCTTGTGATTATCTAGGAAGCCATCAACAGTGAAATGTCCCAATTTACAAACCAAACCAAACACGGTGTAATTAAGAATTTAAATTGCTTAAATTATGATAATGAATGCTACAAATATTGAGGAATATAATTTTTTTCCATTGGTGCAGATAGTTTGCAATACAGGCCTGTACATTAACTATAAAAAATCTTAACCTGTTGTCTTTACAAGTCTTCAAATCTTATTTTCTTAAAACGTGTGGAAAAAATCTGCAAAAGGAATGAGACTATTTCATCTGTTTCCAAACCTCACATTATCAACTGCCAGATGCAACTAGCTGACATTTTACAAATCCAAGTCCAAACTTCTCAATTTAAATGTTATTTAAAACATTTTGTTATTTATTTAGAACATTACAAATGGATCATAATATATCAGTTGTAGAATTAATCTGCAGACTACGGCTGAATGATTTTGAATAAATATCTAATTGCGATTATTTTGACTCATACTGCGATATGATTTGCGATATTAGAGATAATGATAATTTTTCATTATTATTCTTGGTGATTTATTTATTTATTTATTTTTTGCAGGAATCTGAACCCAATGAAGATGTTATTTTTAAGTGAATAGAATCTGATTTGTGGGACATTCTCTGCCTCATGACGCAGATTTTGTCTTTAACAAATATTGCCCCTCCTGTGATTTGAAAATTGCAGAAAGACATGTTGCGATTTTGATGAAATTTCGATAAATTGTGCAGCCCTACTGCAGACTCTAGAGTTTAAGATGAGATAAACCTTTCTATGGATGTCAGTTTTTAAGCCACCACAAAGGCCAAGTTGTGTGATGCAACAGATGAGGTAAGCCTTGTTTTCAGCCTAGCAGTTGTTGTACAACTGGATAATAATAATGTACTGGAGGATAATAATGCTGTGAATCCCTTGCGTATGGAGGACTCTAGCACTAACAATGAAAACTGAGCTAATTACAGAATATAAAGACAAAATAATGGCTGTTAATGAAAAAAAAATCCAACCATTTACAAGATACAACCACAAGGATAATAAGATATCTGCCAGCCCATCAGAAAAAAAGTATTCTTTATTGTCTAGGTAAAACTGGAATACATTTAAGGTTCAAGGTTGATATTTTCATCATTCTAGGGTTAATAGGGTTGCACAATGAAATGCAAGTTGTATTTTTCCCTTTATGATACACAAGAGCATCCACAATGTAGTGTTTTTCTAAAAATAATCTCTGCATTGTGGATGTGGTTTGAGATTGATCCAACCTTGCAAAGTGAAGCAATGTGGTCTTTTGACAAATGCGCTATTTTTTCCAAGTTTTATCTTGCAAATATTACTTTATAATCTTAAGAGAATATTTGAGTTTTTAATATTTCAAGTTTTCTTGGAATACAACCCCCCCTCCCCCCCGGCTTCACAATATTTTGTTTCCTCTTTACTTCCTTTAACCTACAATGGCCCTAATACGCTATCACAGGTCTGGTGTTCGTCCTTTAGGAGGTAGTTTCCTTACGCAGTGAGATTATGTTTTATCACATTTTCTGTGGTTTACTTGGCACAATTCTCTCTGTTTTACTCGAGTGTCATTATCTTGAAACATGGCAGACTGCCTTGTTATCTGGGCAGAAACACTCAGAAAACTCATGGATCTGTCTACAAGATATGTGCTACAAGATATGTGTTATTGTATGTCTTATTTTAATAACTGATGCTTTGAAATTTAAATTTGCATTCGGATTTGAGTCAGCATCAAAACACAGAATATCAGGGGATGTACATCATGTGTCAAAAGAGCAGTAGTTCATGGGAAAATAGCAAATATGCTGTCTTGTTAAGTTGAGAAATCATTTTGAAAATCCTGGATTTACATCAGAAAATAAATCACTGTTCTTTGGCTCAGCCTGAGAAATCTGTCAACATGTTTTTGAGATATTTTGCTAAATCTAAAACAGCACCAAAAACACTGAGACTTGATTATGTAAAATTTCAGACAAATTCGTCTGACAAAGATATGAATTTTGGACGGGCTAAATAATACAAGTAGTGTAGAGATTAGAGCAGGAACAGGGCTGATTAGCATCCTGGAATCTGTCAAGTGGAACAACTTGTACCAAACAATTAAACATGCTTTTGCGTAAAAGTAAAGCCACGGCAGGTCCGTGTACTGTATGACTGCTACAACACAGGAGGACATTTTCCCCCTGGCCGTGGAGCTCATTTATTTTGGGAGCGGTCCAGGAGACAGCGGGACTACTTGGCATGGTGAACCATGTTGGAGGAGATGAGGGTTGGGGTCTAAGAAGCAGCCGACTTTGGTCTAACACATGAGGAAATGTCTGCTAACTGGGAGGACTGCCTCGCAGCTGGCAGCAGCCGCTCTGACATACGCTGCGAATGGAAATAATGCTACGTTTTTTATTCATGACTCAACAGCAGGAGGGTGTAGGTGGCAGGGCGAAGGTAGTGGGTAGACACACTGTCAGAGCCTTTAACAGAGGGCTCAAGTGTGATTCCTACAACAGTGAAGAATGAGGTGTTCTCTGAGCAAGCGTCTACCTGCTCACTGAGTTTAAAGCTAACATTTCTCACTTTCTGTTCATCTTTGAACTTAAAATGTCAAGTACTGAAAATAGGGTCTTAAATTTTGGATTCTATTATATGCAGGCAAAGTTCTTGTACAGCTGCTTGTGTTCAGAAAACATTTAACATTTGAGAACTTTGGCTTCTTTTTTTTTAATCGAAAAAAAAGGATTTTGTATTTTTGGTTTCTTATTTTTACTGCAGATAATGCTTTTACTTCATGCCCTCTGGGATGATACATGTACGCATTTTCTTATCTGATGGGACTGCGGGGCCGCATCGTTTCTGATCTTACGCCGCTGCGGTTAAGATTTGGTGAAATTTAGTCACAAAAAAATCCCTCGGGGAACCCTGGGGAAAGATCATTGTTTGTTTTAAAATAACTACTTCATTAAGATTAGAGGACTTTCGTTGTCATGGGTACAATAATAATGACTTGGTTATGGTCAGGGGATAATGAAGATCTAGTCGTTAGGAGAAAAGCAACAGTGCTGTCAGTAACAGGAAATGAACAACAGCCCCATACGCCTTGGAGGCGTACCTGTTTACTATAATACATCAACTCAATACAGCATCAGTTTAACAGAGAGAGAAGCCTCTGGAATTTTGACTGTACTGAAAATTATACTGTTGGGATTTTAATACCCTGGTATACTGTAATACGCTACCGTCCAAGCATAAAGTCCCACATCTTGTTGACTCATTGATCCACCCTGACATCCTCCTTCTGTGACCTTTGCTGCTTTATAATAACAACTGGGTCTCTTCAATCTGCATACAAATAACACAGTTTTACACTTTCAAATTGCAGGCAGTTTATACACCAAATCCAATTTTGCGTGCAGATAAAATCCCAATAACTTCTGTGGAGAGCAGATACATAGTCAGGTGACCTTAATTCGTCATCCATATTTAGATAACCTTCCTCATCATGTTAACAAAAACAAACATGATAAATATTGTGAAACAGTTGCAGTTCGGTTAGGTTTAGGCAATAAAAGTTAATTATTTTGGTTAAAATAATTATGTTATGTTGTAAAGTTGTGTAACCGAGAACTTTAGATAAAGTTGACTTTTGGTTTCACATGGCAGACCAACTCCAGCCTCAGCGGTGAAAGTCCTGTGTCTGTTTAGTCCATCCAACCACCCCACCTCCACCACTTTCTCGCTCTTTATCCTATGTCACCTGACATCTTTTTATGGGGAAGGATTGGTGTATCGCCTGCAAAAATTTGTTTTGTTACTTAAACGTGTTAAATGTAAGCAGATTGAAGAGAATGGACTCATTCAAACATCACCTGAATTCACCCAGTGAAAAGTCATAACTCTCACAGCCACGAAAAGGTTTTGTCACTTTAGCATAAATGCTGTTTTGGGGCATTTGCTGAAGGCACTGGTGCTGTTGTTTTTCTTGGGAAGACTAATGTCTGGTTTGAATCCCTTTCCTTCCTTTGGTTGTTTACACTGTGAGAAGTCCTCTGTACCAATATTCACCCTCATCTTCAAATGATTTCTGTCTTACGTTTGGCTTCTTTGCTGCCTCTGTTAGATGTTTTATTTTTGCATATGCTGCAGAAGATTGTGTCAAACTCTGACATCTATCTGAATCAGAAAGTGTTGACGAGTTGAACTATGTGCATGCTATCAAAGTATATTACCCGCTACTCATGTCATTCTGTTTTAATGGGTTTAACTTCAAAGAATAGTGGAAAATGTGTCACACCCAAATCTGGTTTTAACAGACATGACTGGAAATGGTAGTGAGCAAATCCAGCCACAGTAAATATGCAGGTCTAAATGTATCGCACCATGCACTTAACATAAAAATGACAATATTTTAACATAAAGCGGTCACAGATTTCTGCTTCAAAGCTGGTCTTGTTGTATCCTGAATATCTCCCCCAAACTTTCTCCCAGATCACTGTGGATGTTTTGAAACTCAACACGGCTCACAGCTGAGGTTCAAAACATCAACACAGAGCTAGCTGAAAGGAAATTTGGGGATTTGGGTGAGCAACAACAAAATCAAGCAGTGTATCTACTAGCCGAGAGCCCCGTGAACCCCTGCCCACTTGTTACGAGCTCCTGCCACTGCTCCAGTCCAATCTCCAGCCTCACTTATTGTGTCTGTCCTGTTTGTGCCTGTCACAGATGAGGATCTGGCTCTGCATATACGCACAGCCTTACATCTGGCATTTATTCATGTGTGCACAGCACTGGTTTTGAGTGTAAATAATCAAATATGGCTCACTGTTGAAACTAGAAATAAACATGTGGCCAAATAAAATCAGATGTAGACAAAAATTCAGAACAGTTTGTCATATCCTGTGGTGTAAATGTGGCCTTTGACTTTGCATGGAGAAAAAGTGAAATGTATCCACCAGCACTAGACTTTAACTGCAAAAAAACCTTCATCTTATTGAGCCTGTTTAATCTATTATTGAGGTACCAACAAGGACTCATTTTAAACCTGGTTAAATGATGGCTTCATTTCAAATTATATTGCACCAAACTTTAAAACTAGCTTAAAATGAATAAGGGTTCAATTTAAACCTGTCTTTAAACCTCAATTTAGTTTTTACTTTAAAATAAGATTACTTAAATTCTGTTGCACTAAAACTTTAAACCCCAGTTTAAAACATGATCCAGTATTAACTTTAACCTTAAACTTGAGGCGGTTTAACTTTTAAAATTTCTGTCTTTTTGAGATGGATTGAACAAAATATGCTCCTTCTAGAAAGCAAAGGGACAGACTCACCCACATGAGTTTTATGATGCGTCTCTTCTTTCTTTCACTCCAGTTTGCCAGTTGCTGCCAGCCAGTCTCTTTTTTTCTTCACTGTGATGATATCCATTTTTTAATCTTATGTTATTTGACCATATTCCTTCATTAATTCAGCCAACAGGTTTTACGCAAAGGAGGAGAAATCAGAGCTTTTCTCCTGAGCCATCATGAGTAGGCTAACCAGGCTAGCATTAGCTAACTTTTTAGGTTGCTAGCAAACAAGGTAATGTTTTAACTTTTTAGCAAGCTTGCAACAAAAGAAGAAGTAATGTTTTGTTAATGTTTCAGCTGGCCAGCAAACAGTGTAATGTGTTACAGCCTACTTAGGTTCCGACAGCACTGAAATTTATTAATTTCTTTATAATTTTGTGTAATTTAATTTGGGTAAGCAAGCTTTTCCATACTGATATTCCATACAAAGTCTAATTAATTTTGATTTAAATCAGTAAACTTGGATTCTCTAAATGAATATTAGCTTTTAATTGCACACCAGATCCATGTTCAATTTTAAATCTGGATTTAATCATTTTAAACCTAATTGTGCTAAACTCAAATTTCTTCTAAATTCTAAATCTTAGATTAAATGAATGAAATCTGAGAGTCTTGTTTACTTAAAATAAGTGAAAAAGCTAAATTTAGGCTTGTTTCTGGTTCAAATCAATTTGTTGATTGATTTGTTGAGTGTAAGTATCAGAAAGGAAGTAAAATAATGCTCATTTCTGCATGAGAATAAATAATATAAGTAATATAACAATTGAATCCAGAGACTGTTTAAAGAAAAGCAATATTGTAAAGAAGCCAGTGAGTGATTAAGATTTTTTGTTTGTTTGTTTATTTGTTTTTTCTTATTCTGTCTGCAGTTGTATACATCTGTGGCCCCCTGGAGACTTTCCTAAACATCATGAAACTGTTTCAAAGCGAAATCCAGGATCCAGAAAACTACGCCATTTTTTATCTGGATGTGTTTGCTGAGAGCTTGGCGGAACGCAAACCGTGGCAGAACTCTGACTCAGACTGGGCTGATCCCATCAAGGTCTTTAAGGTACAATGCACACAGGCACTACATACACATACATGCACATGGAAACACACATATACAGTGTGCAGCAGCAGCCATGCATCAGTGTGGGTCACCACTCTTGATAAGCTGTGTTCAGATTCTTTGTAGATTTATTGAATGTGGACTGTCACAGTTTCCCCCACATTGTAATTGGAGGCAGGAAAGACTAAAAACCACCATTTGGCATGAGAAATTGGTGTCTCTGTCAATGGATATTTAATTCGCTGTTTCTGTTCATTTTCTCCCTAAATCCTATAATCTTTATCAGACTTACTTAGTTAAATAGAACAAAGTTCTTAAATGTAGCTGAAAGCTGTAAGTTGGTTCAAATACGTGCTGAATAAATTGTTTTTGATTGAATATCTCTTGTTCCATGAAGCTGTTTAAAGCAAATCAGAGTCAGGTGAAGCCTTTATGATAATGACAGACATGTTTAAGAAAAGCTTATGTGGACTCTAACTGATGATCTGAGGCCTCATCATTTTTGCCAACGGGCAAATTGAATCTCCCAAAGTACAACGACCCCTCAACTCTTTCAGTTACTTAAAGTAAGAGTGAAATTCTTGCATGACATTAATGAACGAGGCGATGTGTTTTCACAGGAAGCCATTTAGCCCTACAAATTAGTGCACTGAGACATAAGAGAGCGGGCACAGTCATGTAGCTCATCTAATTTATCTTCCTAAATGTCACAGTGGCTTCTCTTAATTCTCTTTAATTTACTGTTCACAAAGTTTGAGGGCGAACAGCTTTCTGAATATAAATCTAGCATAACATTAACTTAATTATGTTGTAATGGATGTGGAACATGTTAACTTTAACTTTAAAAATTAATGGGAATTCATGTCTTCCTTCGCTTTCCGTTTGTAGGACTTAAACATAATTTAGTGCCTGAATGCATAATTCTCCACACACCTCCACCTTTTATCCCTGGAGTACCCTCTTAGTTGTAATATTTGTTCTTCTGAAATAATTATTAACTAACAGCAAACTAATAATAAAACATATTTTTTTGTTTGCATTTGAAAACAGTGATTAAGGATGGACATTTTTTACTCATTTCAGTTGCAGCTTAAGTATTTTTTTAACACATTAAATGAGCAAATTAGCTACTTATTGCTGGGGACTGCCCATCGCTCCGGCATTATTATTCGTAACCCCAATAGTCTGAAAATGTCCATTGGTGTGAAAAAAATACACACTCTCCTTGCAGTTGTTGGGGTTCGTGTGTTACTGCAAGGACGGGCTGTATTTTTTGAAGCAGTAGGCCCTTGGCTTTGTTTGTAGGGCTTTGTTTTCAGGATGTTTACTTTTGATTTTTGGTACAATGAAATGGAGTTATTCTGTTTTCTTTAGAGGGTCTACAGCACAGGGGGTATTGCACCCTGTACAGATTGTAAAGCCCCCTGAGGCAAATTGTGATTTGTGATGTTGGACTATATTGATCAAATTTGATTGATCTCACTCCCAACACGTCAAATATGGCAGCTTTGTCAGTGGCCCCATAAGCTTCAAACTATGACGCTGTAGGTAAGCCTCTAGTGTCATTTGTGGAGGGACCTCTTTAGCATTAGGATTGGTGTGTTGTTGAAGTTGGGTAATGTAGTGTAGTGTAAAGAGCGACACGTCTAATTATTTTAACTTAAACCATAATCTTTTACTAAACCTAACCACAAAATTGTCTTAAAACAAATCAAGTAGTTTTGTTTCCTAAACCTAATCAAGTCACTTTTGTGCCTCTACTGTAAAAGGCTCCCTCTTTGTTGCATATTATTTTTTGTTAACTTGACCTGTAAAACTGATGTTAGAGGGGTACGTACACAGTTTGAAGTGTAGGGGCATTGACCAAGCTGCTGCATTTGATGAGTAGGGAGTGAGAATGTGTTGTCCAATGGGCCATTTTTCAGACTATTGGGGTTTTGGAATAATAGGCCATTAGAACAATGGCCTGGCACCATCTAATCTGCACACATTCAAGATTTTTGAGTCATGATACTTGCCTGTTTACAAGGGTTGGGATTATTTCAAGAAGAAAGCAATTTTAAGATTGGAATCAAGATTTCATGACTAATTCAAGGGATTTTTTCCCAGTGATGAAACCATGTATTGGTATGAAACAGCTTTAGCATTAAACACAGTGATTTAAAGATCTGTTAATGTGAACATGACCTGCTCCTAACCTTAGTGGGAGAATGAAATTCTGGCTCTTATCTTGCTGAACATGCAAAGTGTTAATTTGTCTGCAAGCCATAACAAGGCTCATTATGGCAATATGCTTCCTTCAGAGCAATAATTGCCTTGTGGAAGTTTGTGGTGGGGTTCCTATAACTGTTGTGACATGAAAAACGATGTATTGCTTTTCCAGTTCAGAGCAAAGCTAGACAACTTCATAGAAATGTCAAAAACTTGTTTTTGTGATAGCAGCAAGTACATCGACAGAATCAAAGGTCACTTGAGGCAAATATTTGGACTGAAATGTGAATATTTTATTTCTCAATCCAAACACCTGTTTAAATGTTAAACAAGGTACAAGGTTAATTTATTGATTATTTTATAACACAGGGTTTTATACTGAGATCCTGGTTGTAGTTCACTTTATATATATATATATATATTTTTATATATAGTATATATAGTATATATACACACAAAAATTATAAAGAGTAAATGGGTGAATGAATAATGTTATAAATATAGAATAAACACCTACACATGCAACATTACAACAATTTGTGTCCAGTTTTCAAAGTAATTTAACTAATCCTCTTTTGAATCTTACTTTTGCACAAATATGAAAATAAACCCTTATTATTGATGTTTAACTTCATTTTGGTGTAATGAAATGACTTAGTAATGAAAAGTACAGTGCTTGAGGTTTCCAGTTTGTTCAGAATTCAACCACATTACGTGCTATATAAGCAATGCTTTTATTTTTATACATTCAAATTGTGAGGCTCTTACACAGTTTCCAGCTGGACCATCATGGATTTTAAGGGGGATTTATCTATAGAGATGTGAAAAAAGTTTCCTTCTCCTCTTTAGACTAATGAGGTAGTATACTAACAAAATAATCATCATAATAAATGACTTCATTAATATTGGATAGCGTTATTAATACAAATCAACTACTTCACTATATATGTTTTTAGAGTTAGTAACATCTCTAGGGAAGTTGTATTGTATACATACATTTCATTTACACTGGTCTAGTGGAACAAATGTCCACTAATGCTACATTCACATTGATGCAGGCAGATGGTGGACAGCAGATGGACACCTTAAGGATGGCACGTGAAAAACAAAACAGTCCGATAGAATGAGAAGACAGCAAAACTAAACTTGCATGATGATATGTCGATTTGCTAATCTCGTACTGTTGACAACGAATGGAATAACGCACAGTAAAACTATTCTGTGTCTGTTATTTTATGTAATTATTCAAGTAAGCAGTAATAGTTAAGTTAACAAAGACATACATGCTGGATGTTTCCAGGATCAATCCTAAGTCCTCTTATTTCATGCTGTGTTTTTTTTAAAAATGTTTTTCCCTCTCTGTGTCTCCGACAGTCTGTTTTCGTCATAACGTATCGGCCTCCTGATAATCCAGAGTACAAAGACTTCCAGAGGAGACTCCACGCCAAAGCTCAGAGGGATTTCGGTGTGCATTTGGAACCGTCACTGGTAAGTTATAGCCTATGAAAACCTTATGTGTTCTCAGCAGCATCACCACCTCTTTAATCTTTTATTAGATATTCTGTGCAGAAAAATCCCCACTGTGCTGTGTAATTGCAAGCAGTTAATGATGAATGATGTTGACGATGATGTTAGCAATTAATACTTTTTCTTTTATTACTGCTTTCATCTCAATTATTTAGTGTGGGTGTTTTACAAAAGAACATTAAACTGTACTTTTGAAAAAATTTTTTTAGTGTATTTGCTGGTGTTTGCCAAAAATCATATTATTTCATAGAAGCATGCTCTTGAATATTGGCTGAAAAATAGATTTCCACTATAAGTAATGTTTTTCTGCTATCATGAGGGTTCTTAATCATAACTGTATGTATTGCACAAACTCCTTTTGTTTGACTGTTCAATATTACATCTTTCTTCTTGCAGATGGATTATATTGCCGGCAGCTTCTATGATGGTTTTGTGCTGTACGCAAAGGCCTTGGAGGAGACGTTGGCAGAGGGCGGAGCCCAGAATGATGGCATTAACATCACGATGAGGACGCAAAACCGCCGATTCTGGGGTGAGCAAATGTTGGTGAAGAACTTTAACTTGTTGAGCATTTTCATGTATTTTCTTCTGACCAAACTACACTCGCTAACCATATCAGAGGGAAGTCTGCATCTACTCGTGGACGGGAGGCTTCTGGTTGTGACAGAGCAGGATGTTTACATTGATGGCATCCTCCTTGGTTGAGCTATAACGTTAGCACCACTGACCTAGCTAGCTAGCTAGTCACCTAGCTCCTTTATATTGGAGAAACAGGAGACGTCTCTATGGCTGACACCTCCAAAACTCGGCAACTCACACCAAAACTAGATGGATAAATGGCCCTACAGAGGAAAAATGTGTATTTTTGATTTGGAGGTGAACTGTCCCTTTAAAATGTTGTCAGTCATTTTTGCTGTAAAGCCTTGGCTGCCTCTTAGATAACAGAGAACAGTGCTCTCCAATAAACATGCAGAGAGGCCAAGTGGCCGGCCCAGCTGGCTGTTATTGGAAAGCACAATTGACCCCAAAATGCGATTCAAATATACCCTTTCAACACAATAATTATAGTGCTATTGAACAGTTATCACACAACACTCTGGTTAATAGTCCATTTGATGCTTAATGTGGGTGCTCACACACTTCCTTGTTTACTTCGCTGGCTGCCACATCTGCTCTCACATCATATTGGAAGAAGTAGAACAATGGGATTTTGTTGCTTCAGCTTAAAAGGGTTGGTGAGGGTTGTTTTACTCAGCATGATGGGAAAAAACAAAGAAAACAGGCCCCATGTTGAAAATAATAATGGAAACTTTCACTTCATTATTGTAGAAGGATTTTTTTTTGACAATGTTTAATGCTACCTGGTTTTATTGAAAAGAAAATCTTTTTCAAATATCCACTAATGGCTCAGCAAATGCATTTTTTCAACTTACAGGTCACGTTCCAGCTCTTTTTGAACCTTTACAACAAGGATCAGCAGTTAGAGACAGAAAAAAATCACCCCGTAAAGCTATAAAGTGACAAATGCTGGAAATTATGCTGCTACTGTCATGATTTTCAATATTATGTGTTTGAGTAGAGCTCAATTACAATGTTGGGTGACCAGATCCCAACAAACCAAATATGGGACAAAGAATATGTTTGAGAGGGACAATGTGGGACACATTACCAATGCTGAGAGGTAGTCCAAAATCCTACTATTAAAAAATAATTGTTTATATTCTGCCTCTTAGCTCGTAACATCTTCATGCTTTGCCCTCTGGTTGATTCACTATCACACAATAGACCATAGATAGCTTAAGAAGTTTCCACACACCTAAGGCAGCACTTGACCCACGTTTTCACAGACTGACATCAAACACAGCCCCGTAATGACAGACTCACCCACTTTCTTAATATTTTAGAAAAGGCTCTGCCCTGCTGTGGTTTGTCTTTTGAAAACTAGAGCCAGTGTGGGACATGTTCTCAATATGTGGTACGTGAGACAAGGGAGAAAAATGCTGTGCAGTGCTACATAAAATGGGACACCAGGTCACCCTATTATAAATTGTGCTGCAAAGTTCAGATCCAAAGTCATAAAATATTTTTAAAAAATACTGAAATTACCCTTTAACAGGCCCTTAATGGAGATATTGTTTGCGTTTTCAGGAGTGACAGGACTTGTTACCACAGACCACAAAAATGCCAGGGATATAGACGTGAACCTGTGGGCGATGACCAACCAGGAGACAGGAGAGTACGGGGTAAGTCGTGCTGTAATTCGCTTTGTGTTTAATGTGTTCATGATCTTCGACAGATGAACTGATCACTGAACTGACATTTTGATGTGGAATATTCCTTTTAAGGCTCTTGTGTAAAGGAAAAGGGATGGTTATTTTCTACTGGGGAATGAAATGTTTTTGCATGAAACAGGAGGGTTGGCACAGGCAAAGACTGCAAAATAAACACATTTTGCTGCTTTTCTAGCTTTTACTGGTGGTAGTGATCATTTACATGTTGTTATTTCTTAGTTTTGGAACTGAAGTAAAGAGCGGAGAGGTTGGCTGAATGGACCAAATTTTAGTAGAGAAGGATGTAAGATTTTTTTTTTGTGTGTGTGTGTGTTTTCTCTGTATCTGGACTGTAATGATAGATGGGTTTTTTGTGTGTTTTCTCTGTGTCTGGACTGTAATGATAGATGGTGGAACAATGCACCCAGAAGCACACAGATTGTCACATAGAGCTGCGGCAGTTTGCGAACAGATCTGGCATGGAGACATTTTTGTTGTGCATGGACTGGGCTGATAAGCAAATGAGGACGGATCCAGTAGACCTTTGTTCTTCCATCATGTTGTTTTTTAAATACTAGTGCTGATACCAGAGTTATCTGAATTTTGTGAGCAACAACACTTTTTTTGAAACCACCATAACGTCTCCAAGGGGTTTAGGTGCCAACCATGAACCGCAAAATCCCTGGTTTGCATCTAGTCAGGTGTTGCATGTCAATGCCCATTTCTCTGTCCCCTCGTTTCTGTTAGATCCTTTTCACAGCATGTTAAATAGTTGGATAAACACAGGTATTACCAATGATACTAATTAGTTTAGTGTAGCAGAGCCTTTCCAGTGAGCCAGCATACACAATAGCAGCACCTTGACTCTGTTTGACCTGAATGGAACCTTAATTAGCACTGGTAACACCTGTGTTTGCACTAATTCATTTCAAATGCTGTGTGCCCTTTTTCATTCAACAAAGGAAGTCAGAGTCCCCAAATGTTAAATGCTGTATAAGCACAAGCAGTCATACAAGAGCTTTGTCTGAATGAAATAGTCTAGACTAGATTTAGGATATTTTTATATCGTCATATGGCATATGTGTTGCCTTTTCCTGGTTTTAAATGCTGCCTTCCAGTGAAATGATATACTTTTCTAAAGTTATCAGACTATTCTGTTGCTGTTCTGTCGCTGTTCTATTATTTTATTTTACCCATTCAGTAATAATTATACACAGTACTGTTAATTTATCAAAAATGTTGCTGTTAATATTTTTTGAAAATATCAATAGTCATCCTTACAATAATGTTGCAGTGTATTGATATTGAGATATTTTGTAAAAAACATTGTGATATTTAATATTGTATATATTGTGCAGCCCTAACTCAACATATATACATAACATTTTAGTTGATAAACGAACTCAGGTTGAATGTCCAGGCTTAATAGATAGTGTAACAATACAATATTGTAGAGAATATTTAAATATCATTATAATTATATTTGGTGAGGGATTTGTTAATGATGGCTTGATTATTAGGTCATTTGGCATAGAGAAGGTTAATTGTTAAGAGGAGTAAATGAGAGGTAGTTCTAGATTTAGATCTGGGAACAAAAAGGATTGGATGCAGGTATCATTTGACTGGTGTATCATGCAGATGCTTGATGACAAGCTGATCATTCGTATATAAAATATAAAGAGCAAACTTAAGATTTTTTTTTAACCTGTTATTATTTTTTGTTGAATTTGTTTATAAGATAAATTGTATTCATTTAAATCCCCCTGATCATTTCTTCGTGTGCTAAAACATGCAGGACTGTGAGTCTGCAGGACCGGGGTTGGAAAGCACTGCTCTACAGTGTTGTCATGTAATACTTAATACAGAGCATTATTGATTAAAAAAAAAAAAACTTTTGAAAAGCTTTTCACTTGTGTGTGGTAATATTAGTGCCCATAATTAATGTAGTGTTTAAATAAGTACTGTTTATCAACATGAAAGCATAAAACATGTCTTCACCCTTCGAAATAGTGTTTGCTGTCAACTCTCCCACTAAACTCTTTGATAGAAACAGCTTATTTATGAATC
>JAJHUR010121681.1:6336-17661 GCA_027495735.1 Lutjanus campechanus | reverse complement strand
ATTATCCATAAGTGCAGTGTTACAACTACACCTCTGACATTTATAACAAACCAAACTGTTTGAAAATCGGTAGAAAATTGAGCGAGTTATGGTTATTTAAAAAGTATGCACCACTACAACACAATGTTATGGGTGAGCCAGCTGACTGTGGCAAGATGACCGCCAGTGCGGACGTGCGATTGCATTGGCCGGCAGCACGGAGGAGACATCTAGCCTTTATTATCTATGTATATATTCCCTTCTTTCTTGAGTCTGTTTGCTCATGCAAAATGAAATGCGATTAATATAGATTAAAAATGAATGATATTTAATCGTGATTAATCGAAATTAATCCACAGTAACCCTGTGATTAATCTGATTAAAAATTTTAATCGTTTGACAGCACTAGTTTGAACATTAAATACCTCATCTCATTGCATTCTGTTTTAATTTAAACTTCATTTAAACACAACGTCCCAACTTTTTTGAAAGTGGGAGTTGTGTAAGATGAACCTGATTACAAGGAGAAAAAAAAATCTTACATTTTGAATACTCATGATTTTATGTTACTACAGGCCATTTTCCAAATCTTTTTGCATTCATATCTGTGAGCATGTCTTTCCCAGATATAAAAAGCCACACGGACGCACCTGTACCAGATTTTGTCCAGTGCACAGGGAGCAACAGTGTGCGGTCAGCACTACCTGCAGCATTTCACGCCAGGCCTCTTCGAGCAGCAGAGGAGTCCAGACTGTGTTATTTCCACCTCAGTGGTATTCTACCTGCTCACTGGCCTGCTCCCGTCCCTGCTGCCCGCCACCTGTGCGGTGCAACAGCACACATACACCACACACACATCACCGAAAAACCAGGCCATATCACAGTAGTTACCTGGCTGAAGACAGACGGAGTAAACAGATCCATCTTTAGCTCATCTGTGTCTGGTTTTAGACAGGATTGTGTGTCTGTCCCTGGCCGCATGTTTGTGTATAAGACTTTATTTGAATTTATATAATAAATGTGTCACACTGGTAAAGATCCAGCACAGTCATAACTCAACCTCAACACCCCAGAGGGAGAGGATAAAAAGATAATACCAGGTTGATCATTCATTACCAGCAAAGTGGGCGTGACTATTGTGTCTCGTTGCCATGGAAATATCATGGGAATATGCTTATTTTTGGTGCAAATCTTGCCAGCTCATGTCAAGATTGCTCTCCTCTCTCAAGGACCAAAACAGCCTCTTTGTCATTAGCAGCAGAAATAAAACATGGAATTAATCCTAACCCCCCATCTGAGATATTTGCGTCATAAATTAGTCTTTACTCAAGGGGGGGGGGGAATGACGCAGATGGTGATTGTCCAGGCTTGCTGTGTACAAAAATCAAAAATATTTTTCATGTTAACTGTAGTGATATCAATCTAGTGCTATAGTTTTGGTTTGAGTTGCTGAGTTTTGGAGATATTTGTAGAGATTTCTGTCTTCTCTTGAATATAATGGCACTCGGCTTGTGGTGCTCAAAGCAACAAAAAAATATGATTGAAAAACTCAACAGCTATGTCTCTTTCCAGAAATCATGAGCGGGTTGCTCAAGATCCACAGACATTGTTGTGAGCAGTTTCATGTAGGAACTACTTCATTTTGCAGTACAAATAAAGATGGATAAATACCACTACTGGCCTGAAGAAAAATACGTATTTTTGACTTCGTGGTAATCTGTTCCTTCAATAGAAATAGATGGATTGGACAGAAGCTCCAATTGGAGGCAGACTGCAGATGTTCTGAGTCGATATGATCTCAGCGCTCTAACCTTCCCCAGTGGTAATAAAAAGCCAAAAGACCAGAAGAGCCTTGGTCATACAGTACAAAAGAGACACACTGAATGGCTGAGGTAATATAAATGTTAAAAGTATTATATGGATTACAGTATCAGCCTCAATCAATCCCTTCTACTACATATTTGAGGGAAGCTTTGCGTTGTGATGCAGGATCATGTAGCTAAAAGTCCACCAGGGAAGATAATCCACTCTCTTGTCTGTACAAGCTGGCATCCCTCCACTGTTCTTTGTTCGAGGGGAAATAAAGAGGGTCAGATTTATTGGTATTCAATCACACACTAAAGCAACGGCCGTTCCTGGTGATTGCTTTCAGGTAAAGTGACTGTCAGGACTTCTGCCTATAGAAGCTCCAGGAGCTGAGGAAATGAAATCACACTAAAGCCAGTTCTGCCTTTTCATCACAATAAAAAAGGGGAGCTGGTATTATCCTCTCACAAGGAAAAAGGGAGAGGTGAACTGTCGGCGTGTAATAGACCTGATGTGGTAAAGTGTTGAAAAGGTCAGTGCATCTTCTAGAGTTAAGCCAGGGAGAACAGCTCCAGTGACAATAGAGTAATAGCATCTTTAAGCTTGATCAGACATGTGAACAGCAGAACAATTTTCTTTGGGATTGTGATTTCTTTTATTCCTTCTCTCTTTGCTCTCGCCTGCTCTTGTTCTTGCCTCTGTATTCATGAGCTAAGTCTTTGACTATGCAGGATCATTTTTACAATATTTCACAATTCATACTGGTGACTTTGTATGACTTTGTTGCTATGATGGACCTAAATTACACTAAGGCTAAACAACAAGCATTAGGGGAAAGGCATTATGTTTATTCTAATTCTGAGCTGTAAAGATGATTCAAAAAATGCATGGCTTAGTGGAATACAGAGACAACAGCTGGCAGAGTAAATGGGACTAGAAGCTGTGCTCACTGTATAAACTTGGCATGCACTCATGCCATAACAAGATTAACCCTATTTTCACATGAACTATGTTTTCTGCATTTACAGTGAAATCGTGTAATTCCAAACATCCGGGATGACCTCTAATCTGATTCCACCCTTCAGTTTAAGTTGTCCATCAGTGAGAGGCCTATAAAGTGGAGAGAGGAGAAGATAAAAGGGTGACCATTATCACCAGCATTCACTGCCCCTGGCATCCTACCACTCGCAATTAGTGTACTACTGTATGCCCTTTTTTAGGCTCTGATAGTCAAAAAAGCCCTTAAATGAGAAGACTGTGAGTCAATATTTACCTTCTCTGCTCGGCTTGTGAGCGGTGACGCCAGAGGATGTGTGTCAATGTGTTTGTGTGTTTATGGAAATGTGTGATTAAGTCCTTTTTGCTAGGAAGGGTGGCTGTGAATAAATGTGGCACTATGTTATGATGACTGCTCCAATGGCATGGAGAGATTGAATAATTACAATAATCATTTTAGAATGTGAAAATACAGTTTATTTTCTTGCATCACATTATCGTATCATCACACTGATGCCGATGAAACTGAGACTGTCATTAAGGTCCATGTCTGTGTGGTAATACATTCAGTATGTCAATGGGGGAGCGAGATGTGCAGCAAAGGAAAGGTGGAAAAGTTTTCACACACACATTGGCAGACAATCCTATTGTACCCGCCTTTGTTGTTCCTGTTTTGTGGATATTCCCATGCCATCTGTCAACCTGCATGTGAGACACAGAGACACCATGCTGAAAGACTCACCACTGAGACCCACACTCCCCACATACGTCCCCTGATTGCAATTCTATGGCAGACACACGATCTACAGGCTGGCACCACTCTGCGCTGCCCCGCCAGCACTCACAGTGTGCCCCTGAAGCTGTTCCATTTTCCCCGACAAATATCACCCTGGGCAATCCATCAGAGACATAAGCCTAATCTTAAGGCATCAGATGATTTTGTCACTACCACTGCTGCACTGTTATGTCATGCAGGGTCTTTCTGTCCACCAATAAGCCAAAGTACTCACATCCCTGCATCGTCTGCATGCTCAGTATGATCATTCTTTCTGACTGATTCTCCTCACACCAACTGAACCTCCCCTTTATGTCCCATTCTGTGCTCTATGATAGATGAGCTACCACCTTTGGCAACTTTTGTGTTGCTGGCGCCATTTCCTTGTCTCAGCCATCTTATTTGTGTTTTGATTGCCCTCACTTCCATCAGTCACTGCCCTGTTTACTGTACAACATGGTACTTGGCTGGTAGGGAAATTAGGCTGATGCACCAGTTTACTGCCCTGTGCAAGGAACATGCAGAGTTTAATCGTAGCTTATTCAGTGAGAACAGGAAGGGAATCATACCACAATTTCGCCTGAAATCTCACTTTCTTCTCTGAACTGGACAGATTGTGTCAGATTACCATAGCTATTCGATAACCCCAGTTATTTCATTAAAAAACGCTCAAGCAAATTGGAAGTGGTATAAAAATAAATAAAGGAAGAAGAAGTTTTATCCTCGATGTTGTCAAGTTTCACTCAGCAGCGAGGCGGGAGTGCTCTGATGAGCCACAAGCACAAACAGCTTGCAACTTGAGTGACGGCATTGCAGCAGCAGGCACATCAGCAATCAGACCTCATTTCCTCGTAATTTGGTGTCGCCGGCGCTGTATTAACTCCATAGGTGGTCCCCATCAGTTTGGAAGGCTAAATAAATATATAAATGTCATACAACGAGTGGGGTTCCCAGGAGATCTATAAAGTAATAATGAATGCCACCCTGTTTGTGCAGATACCAGCAGTGATGGCACCTTAGCTCCTTTAGGTAGTCTCCAAAGGCTAATTTGAGCCCCACAGTTTAGTGCAGGGTATTTTGCACCTGTATCGACTGTGGCTCAAGTAACACTCAGCCAGGGTTACACGGCACAACAGGAGGTATCAGAACTTCCTCTCCTCCCTATATCAATATTGTCATATTTCAGTAGCAGGGGTCTTTGGCTGGTGAAGGGAGGGGGATTACGGTCCTCTTTTGAAGCTCAGCTGCCAGGTGTTTGATTGAAGTGGAAATCCCGAGAAGAGGTACTGGTGAACAGAGAGGGGTTTTCCACATCCTGTGTTGAAAGCCACGTCTTCTGAGCATTGCACTGGTCCAAACACTCATCCGTGGTTTCACGCCTTTTTCACCCTGCTGTTTGTTTCCCCAAACCTTTCTTTCCTGCCTACTCATGTATCTTGTTTATGAGTCAATGCACAAACAAGTTGTCCAGGAGAGGGCCACAGGGGGGGTCACCTGATGCATGGAGTTACAAGAATCTCTTATCAGTCACAGTGCAGTCAGTCATCATTTTCACTAGCAGCTTGGGGTTACAGAGCAAAACTGGTTGAACGGGATTAACAGTTTGCAGCTAGGAAGAGGGGTGGGGAGGGCGGGATACAACACTTCACTCTCTTTCTTACATTGTTCAAGACTAATTAAGGTGCAAAGACCCAGTAGCATGGGGCAGCCTCTGACCATCCAGGGTATGAAGCAGGTGTGTTTTTTGAGTCAAGCTTTGATGGAATGGCAGAGTATGGTCAAACTGAACATATTAATACAAATATAATGCTGGCAAGTGATGTAATGTAGCCTAAACAGACTATATTCATAAACTTTTTGGCAACTATGTTTGTTCACCTTAAATGACACTGGTTTCTTATCCTATTAAACATATCTAGGGGCACAAGTGCACCACAGACACCAAGTGCTCTCATCCCAACTTGTTACATACTGACATTTTGTCATCACTCCTTGGTTTCCCATACTAAAGAACAAGGTATCTTTTAGCGGCTGTATGAGATGCTGCCAAAAAGCCTTTTTAACACTGTGAACCAGTCACAGTTTGGATAGGTTTAGGCACAAAAATTACTTAGGTACATTCAGGATAGGACCACCTATGTAGGTGCAATAAGTACATCTTGTACGAACATCACAAGATAAAAGCAACTGGTAAGACAAAAAGTCACATGTCACTGAAGTGACACATACAGCTGTGGGTTTACACTGAAGTCACTGGGGTCTCTTTCAACTGCACGTGCGTCTGTATGAGTCGATAGGGGCCAGTGACATAACATCAGTATTTGACAAGTTGGGAATTAGATGAGGCTGATGACACTTGATGACAACTATTGTTACAAAAGTGGTTTCCAACTTGCTCTAAACCCAGCCTTTCAAACCCGACTCTACACAAGTTAAATGAAAGAGATGAGCAACCAGCCAATCACAGCATCAACAGATCAAAAAGCTGTATATTTACTTTGGTGAAGCATGAAAGCATACAGTCCAAGTAGGGACATTTATTTGCTGTAGCTGTTAAGATATGTAAGTAAGAGTGTAATTAAGGACAACACTAGAATAGAAGTGCTTCAGAAAAATTACCTCACAATAAAAGCTATAAACTATTAAATATTTAATGCATGCCTAAAATTACTGCCAACATATTAACTACAGTATCCACTGTAAAATTTGGTATGGAATAGAAATGAATTACTATATGTGTTCTTCATTTATGATTACAAGGTTTTCTAATTAAAAGAGTGAGGAATATAGAATATCAGAGTTGAACAGAATAGTTAAGGTAACAGCATTTTTATGTGTAATCATCAAATTTATTCCTAAGCACAACCCTTGAGAATATGTGTATGTCCCTTCTTGTCCTTCACACTGTGCAATGTGGTTTTTCAGTGCAACATAACATGAATGGAGGTGTAACTTGATTGCCTTTAATTACAAATAACCCTAATCAAGAGTGTGAAGTGCAAAAAATAGATAAATAAAAACACACAGAAAGCATTGTCAGATATTGCTAACCTAGTTTCCTAGGATTCATGGCTCCTACTTTTACAAAGACACTAAAAATAACATTTATGGAACAAAATGGATCAAAAATGCCTATTAATTTCTACCAAAGAGTAAACACAGAAAATATCTGGGTGTAATCTAAATAACTGAAATGACTAATTAATTACAAAGTTGCATGAGCAAACATTTCTCTACAGAGGTGATGTTTCAGTCAGCTCACAAATGGCAAGATGAAGGAGCAGATATTGAAATAGAACATGTCTGACTGTGCAGCTGATAATACCCTCTTTTCCTGCGACTGCCGCCTCTGGGGAGCCGCCTGTCTGTTAATTAACAGCATACACAAATAGTCAGGAGACCTTGAAGGCTAAAAAAAAAAAATCAAGCCTAATTGCATAAGCTTTGCACTGGACACTCAAAAATCTATGTATATGAAATTTAAAGCCATTGATGTGAGTACATTAGGGTACATGGCCAACACGGTAAGAACAAGCCATCAGAGAATCCCTTATTGATTGCTTTGTTGTTACATTAGAAAAGCTGTCTAATGTACTCCGGCAGTGTGTTGTAGTGCATGTATTGCAATGAGATGCACATCAATTTTCATCAATTATTTTTAAAAAAATACTTTAAGCGCTGTATGTTATGGTTTTCTTACATGGTGATACAGCAGTGACACATGGTCTGTGGAACCTCAACACACTAAACATATTTAATGTAATAAGGAAATAATACTGCTACAAAGCTTCTGAAAGCTTTGTTTATTTTTGTTGTGCTTCAGGCCTACTGTTTCTCCCACGGCTCAGCCATAATGGGGACGGATAGCAAGTGACATGTGGCAGGGATGTGTGAGCCAGACCTCTCGCTCACTTTTCCACTTGTAGAGTGACAGCGGGGGTAGAGAGCAAGCTTTAATTGCATGTGACGGCCGATCGCGCTGGCAGGGACCTTCAAGCCAGTAAAGACTCACCTGAGAAAAGGGCGATGAAGGTGGTGGACTGGAAACATCAGATTGACACCCAAGCCATTCGCTTGAATGCACCCAGCCCACCTTCATCCAACACTACCACCCCACTGAATCATACAAGTCAAAACAAATATGTTTTCCATGTGCTAAACACTCACCGGCTCCTTTGAGTCAAGCAACTTAACTTCACATTTATCCATTAATGTTTGCTTTTTGCAATGAGAAGCAATCTGCATGGAAGTATTCATACAGTGCAAAAAAGGGGATTAGGGACTTAAGAAAGTCTCTCATCTGGAGCAGTTGCTACCGGATTCTTCCTCTTTTTTCTGTTTGTGTTTTGTATGCAAAGAAAACCAGGTTATGAAGGAGGCTGGATCACAATCTGTTATTTGGAGTGTATATTAACACATGGCCTTCTTCTCTCCTCAAAAAGCAAAAGCACAGAGAGCAAAACATAAGAAGACAACATGGCAAGAGAGAATGAGATAAGCGTGTAGCACAACGTCGTTTGATCAAAGTGTGAGGAACTGAGGAATATTGGACACCCATGCCTAAATGGCGGATTTTTGCGTTGCTGTCTGTTTGAGTAAGCTGGGAATCTATCAGCAGGAGAATGGAAGCCCAGGAGCATATGTCGTTTGAACTTGGGATTGCTCAGCCAGCAAAAAGCCATGACTACAGAGTCAAGAGTGGAAAGAGAGAGAGAGAGAGAGAAAAGGAGTGGGCGATGGGTAAAGCCTGAGCAAAAAGTAGATCAGTTAGAGAGGGAGGAGATACAGAAAGTAGGAAGATATTTATTAAATATGTTAGATATGAAAATTGACAAAGGGCAAGATAAGATGCAGTTTCAGAGGCTTATTGATGGTTTTCCACTGGCTGAATTTGTCCTTCTGCTGAAAAACTAAATTTGGTTCTGTCCTTTCACTTGTGTATCAGCTCTGCTTAAATGTCATGTATCAAGCAAATTTATCTTAACTGCTTTAGAGAGGTGGCTAAAAAGGGATGTGCATACCATTAAAATTCATGCAAAAAATGCTTTACAATGCTCTGTACTGTTGATGAGATGGTTTTCTTAAAGAAATTAACTTTCCTGGTTGCTTTTTAAAATAACTACTACTTTTGAATCTTCAAATAATCCCTGGAGAATTAAAGCCGTTTGCACAGGTACAGAAGAGTACAGGTACATTGGAATTCCTGTGTGTATTACTTGTGGTTCACAATATTCTTAACACTTTGTTATAGATTTAAATTTAGTATGCACATTGAGATGTGCAATTTACGCCCCAAATACTGTAATGTTTAATCAGTAATTTCCCCTACTATCTGCATTTTTTTATTTTCCTATTCTTATTATATAACATTTATGATTGACATTTTTGGCATATTGGCTCTATTTATTCTCATATATTTACTATGCAATGACTAATTCTCCTTGGATAAGTACACTATAATTAAATCTGTTATTACTTTCATTACTGCTGTGACTTGAGGGGAAAAACGGTACCACTGCAACTTCTAACAATACACTTTAGTAAAATATTTCCGTTGTCTTCCCATCTGTGCCCGGAGGTTACCCCAACCAACACAAACTGAAATTGAGGGAATTGCTTATTGGATAAGTAGAGGAAGAGAGGAGGTAAAAAAGAGCCATAATGATAGAAAGATAACGACAGCTACTTTACAAACACCATGTCCCAACAGCACACAGCAGCAGCAGCAGCAGCAGCAGCAGCAGCAGAAGAGCTGTAATACAGCAGCTTTGATAAACACCAACAAAATCTCAGCAATCAGATCCAATGAAGACTTGCAGCATGGAGGGCTTCATTAGACTTTATCAGTGGAGTAGGTTGGTGAAGGCATAAAGACATGGCTTGGATTCTGTAAAGCTCTGTCGTCACAGCCAGACGTACTGCTGATAAGGTTATCTACGGCACCTCTTCAGGCGGCCTTACGGGGTACAGCCCCCTCATTAGCACTATACTTATTTATGTATACAGGACAAGTTAATTGGGGGTTCAATTATCAGGCAGTGAGCCGCCCCCCTCTCCAACCGCACACTCGCTCCACCTCCTCCCTCTGTGGTTGCCAGTGGGGAGATAGCGCAATTATCACCATGATGTATGACTCTCCTTGATGTCCTCTGCTCTTTGCCCCAGCCCCGTTCTGTCACCGTCCTACCCCGACTATTACCACTGAAATTCAATGTCCCGCCTCGCTCAACACACATTTTGGGACATTTAAAGTACTATGTATAGCATACCCTAACATCCACAAGGCATTAACATTAGTATCATTTATCGTTTCAGGAGTCTGCACTTCGTGCCATCAGGGTAGACTTGCTGGAAAATCTGCTGGAATGCTTTTCTGCCCAAAGGAATGTTATGCTATAACTGCAAAAGAAATTCTTTCAGTACAAATACAGCTAATGCTTTCAGGATTGCCATCAATGGCAGAGGATGGAATGAAGAACTCCTGTATACTGTAGGTGAGTAAACTTGACTTATGTCTAATGAAAGGCAACAGGGTTCAAGGGAAATTATGTGCAACACAAACTGTGAAACAGAGGCTCGATATAGTGCCAGTGACAGTTTGGCTTATTTACAGGAATTAGTGGAATTATGACATTTTTCACAGTGAAACATTAGTGGAGCCCCAGCACTATTTTAAAGTAGAAGAGTGCACATAGTGCAAATCCCTGCCAGTAAACAGATGGTGAAGCACCTACTGTAATGCCACCACAACTGTCAGATGCAGCCAGTGGGTGTCAATGGTCTAATAAAACAGAGCAGTCAAAAAAATATAGTAACTTCCTCACAACCAGTCAAGCTGTAGTTTATATCCATGTCTTCCCAGACTCATGTTGTGAAGACTTTGAAGGAATTTACTATGGAACTTACAACTATATTGTTCTATAAATTTGAGGGGAGAAATCACAAGGTTTTAAGTGTATTTATTTATTTATTTGATTCCAGTGAATAATTACCAGTGAAACATTATGTCTAACCTTTGAGAGTATTTAAAGAGGAGGACTTGCAATGGAGCAGGATTTACAGAGGACTGATAGAGAGCTGAATATTATTATGTCACAGTGAAGCTGACCTTTGACTGTTTGGACATGAAATGTCATCATCTCGTTATTCTATCCTATTAGATATTTGAGTTTAACTTTGACATAATTAGCATTTGAAATCTTGAGGTATGGGCAGTTCATCCTTGGGTTCAAAGTTTGAAGAAATTCCGTCAAGGCGTTCTTGAGATATCGCAATAAGATCACCTGAAAACACAATGCCCCTGGGCATAAAAATACAAAGGCAAAAAAATGTCACAAAAAAAGGGTTTTCAAGGTTTTTCAAAAAATGTGAGGTCCCTCGGCATACAGTGATGAATGTGGACAAAAAAATAGACTTCAATCCAGTAGCATTCAATATCAGCTGCGGACAAGCTGTCCACACACACACACACACACACACACACACACACACACACACACACACACTTATATGGAAGTGATTGTACGATCCCCTCCAGGCTTAGACCAGGCGTGGATAATGCTGTTGTTGCTATTTCCCTATGTACAGTGCAATTTCATAAAAAAAAAAAAAAATCAACAGCATTCATATGATAATCATGTGGCTTAAAAAATCTATATTTTTAGGCTATTCTGCAGTATACTATACACACACACACACATATATATACATATATATATATATAGAATAGAATAGAATAGAATAGAATAGAATAGAATAGAATAGAAATA
>JAJHUR010121676.1:0-22615 GCA_027495735.1 Lutjanus campechanus | reverse complement strand
CTGATGTATGTTATTGGTGTAGCAGGAAACTATACACAGTATAGTAATGTGAGGAACTCACTGCAACACAAGCCAACAATGTCTTTGACTGACGGGGAGATCCGAGCGAACAAGGTCGGATCAGGACAGAACACAGCCTCAGAGACTGACGGTGGCCAGTTTGACAGGGAGTTCAGTACCGAGGTGGTTTCCTTGCTGGGTTTGGCTCCTGGCATCCTGTGGCTGACTAAGCTGTAGCTGTATGGCTGACCGAGCTAACAAGCTAACAGCTACAGTTAACAGCAGATAGCTTAATTAAGCAACAAGTAAGCTAGCTATCTGTCTACTCTGTAATAAACCTTTTCCATACCAGTGCGCTGTTTGGCTTTACTGGGTTTGTCTGCAGCCCAGCACAACAGGGATTTATATCTCTACTGCAACAAGACTATCCGCTTGAAAGTATGTCTTTTAACTAAAGATGAGCTTTGCTTGTAAAACAATGATTAAACTAACCCTAACTTAATTTCCGATAATTCTTCACAATTAAAGGTCCCTTCTTATTTTGTAATTAAAAGCTTTTATTCAGAAACAGCAAAATCATTTGGGTTGGGTTTTCATCAGCAGTAACTTAACTTGACTCCTATCCAGCTGATAGTGAACATGAAAGAGTAAAATAAAGCAGTTGCCTAAAAGAACAAGAAGCATCACAGGAGAGATACGAAAATGCAAACCACGGAGATTCAGTGAGAAGCTACAAAAGTACTGAGAACCTGAACCTTACTCAGGTTGCTCCTGTTGCTGCGTGTCATACCCTCTCTCTCTGCCCCCTTTCTTGTCATATCTTGTGCTGTCCCTATCAAATAAAGGCAAAAATGCCCAAAAAATAATCTTTAAAAACACCTTTCTCACTGCTCGGTGGCAAGACATGAGTCGAATCTCATAACACACACTCGTTTGGAGTTGCAGGGGTGTTGTCACGGGTTGAGACTTCACCACAGCCCACTTGGAGGAAGGTTGGCCATGTTTTGGCCCCACTCCAGAGATGGTGCATCTTGGGCATAATTCGGCACAGCTCAGCATGTTAAAACTGTTAAAGGAAACGCTAATCGGCGCAGCATGGTTTGACTTGGTGTGGCCAAAACTGTCAGCCCCATAAGTCACCTGGGTACTGTACTCTGTCATCAAACTGGCCTTATAACATGTAATGACATCTTTATGAACAAATTAAATCCAAAGCTGAAGATATCCAAAGGGAATTATTCATAACACAGCGTCAAAGAGTCAAAACTAACCACACATGATAGTTGAATGTAATGTTAAAATATGAAGATAATCAGTTTCTCTATGCTTGATCATGAGTTGTTGGCTGGATTAATTCATCTATTGAGGGATGGATACTTAGCGCAGGGTGGCTGTCGTGTGGATCAAACCACTCATCTTGGCAGGGTCCCCATGCTTCATCCATCAAACTCTGCTGCAACACGTGTTTTTGTTCTTCATGCAACAGTGTCATGTTGCCCTTTGTCTCTGGTGCCAAGGCTGTGTGGAAATATAAAACCAATACCTGCTTAGAGAGGGGCAGTGATACTGTTGGCTGTCATCGTTTCAACCAATCAAGTTTCCTTACTTGATTACTTGTTGAAGGGAAACAAATGTTTGAATATTGCCATAAAGTGAAGCTTTCTGTTTGTACCAAATCTTCCTCTTTCTCAAAAGATAACAGAATAACAAAATATAAGACTTGTTAGTGAAACAAGCATAGTAGACTGTGTGTGCACATGACAAAAAAATACACCATGTAAAAGAAAATGTACAAGGTGATTTGTATTATTGGCCAGCTACAGATAATTAAATACAGTTACCTTGATCTTGTATGCCAGAATACGTTAATTATATTTCCAGTATCTGCAGACTTAAAAGAAGGAATAGTTTAAATGCTTTGTCTCTGTCAAAAAACACATTAGCATTAGATAAATTTGTAGCAGTGAAAAAATACACATTTTAGGGGGTAGAAAGGGCTATTTTTAGCTCAGTTCTAAAAGCCCAGGATTTCTGTGGTTATATTCTGCCCCAGTTTTTATGCAGAATCACTGGAGAGCTAAAAATCGTCGCAATTGTTTTGATTCAAATGAGAGCGGCAGATATCCAGCCATCGCATGCTGTTTGGCATCCACATCAGGGGCTGAGAGAGCTGGCAGACAGCGTGTGCGTGTGTGTTTATGTATGTGTGTGTTTGTGCAAGTTGGCTGATTGGTGAGACTTTTGGAGGGGTTCATCTCATGCTCGTGTCTTTTCTAGGTCAGAGTCAACCGTTAGTCGTTCTTTCAAGTAGAAGACTGAGTTCCCATCATAATAATGGAGTCCCAGTGATCGAATATTAATGTACAGTATTGATTCTTCACAAGGAGTGAATTATAAAATGTGATTTTTTTTTGTCCTTGTGTTATGTGTAAGAGTGTTTGTGTGAAGGTCGTGATAATCTTATAGTGATTCACACGGCGTAGTCCTCTTTTTATTGGTGGTCTATTGAGCTCATCACATCGGAAACATACCTATTAAACGCTCCTCTCACTCCACATGCACCTGTCAGTCTGTCATTCAGGCTCTCATCATATTTTTATGAGCCTGTAAATAAAGAGCATGTGAAGTGTGCAGCCACCAACATGTCACCAAGCCAGCTCTTAAATAATATTAGAAGCCACATGTGAAATAACAACCTGATGTAGTATTTGACACATGTTTTGATTTAGTAAGGGAGACCACTTGGTAATTTTATGTTTTTCTCAATTTTCAGTTAAAATATAGCTCATCTTTCCGTGTCAAAGCTTTGTGGCCTTTTTCTACCGCTTAAATACAACTGATAATGATTAGATAAGATGTGTAAGACACAAAGGGGAGGACACAGTTTAACATGCTGACTGTGTGAGAGGTATAATTCAACTTAGTCCAGACTAAGTGGTACTTGAGAGGCAGAGTGTTATGGAGTGACTGAAACGATACAGACTGTTCAACACAGTGCTGTGATCTGAGGTGATCAAAGTGTTGTATTTACTGCAGTAGTGGGAAGTACTTAAGTTCAGGTTTGAGGTACTTTACTTCAGTATCTCCATTTTCTGCTACTTAATATTTTTACCCCACATTTTACACAGAAATATTGTACTTTTCTCTATGACATTTACAGGTACAGCTATAGTTACTTTTCAAATTAATATTTAATATAAAACACATGATGAGCTAATAAAAGTGAGTGAAGAATGAAAATAAATTTATGCATCTGAACTTTGTTTTGTTTGTTCCTTCTATCCTCCTTTATGAACCGCCAGAAAAACTCTTAAGTTTATCTGGTGATCCTTTGGCACAACTCAGTTCAATTTAGTGGCCTAATCAGCAGGAGTTAGATAGAAATGAGTTGGAAATTAAACTGTAACAGTTCAGTTACATGCAGGTTATGCAGAACTTACATATAAAGTGAGCGGTTATAATTCCTCCCCTGCTGCCCTTTGCCTCTTTGTGTTCAGTAAATGGTATCACTACTGAACTGATCTCTGGAAAATAAATGGACATTTTGGGGTGAATGTTGAGGTAGTTTGTTACCCAGGATTTTGGCTGTTTTGACTGTTTTGCTTATGCTCACGCTTGCACCCTCCACATCTGTTGTAGAAATGAGAGAACTGCAAATCTGGCAAAACAACATATGTCAAGATTTCAAAATAAAAGTACATTTTATATAAATCATTTTTAAACACTTCCACTTCCATCCGAACAAAAGTAAGCACAGAAATTAGCATTCTGGATGAGCTACTCTAGCTGAATGCATAGAGATTTACTTATGGGGCAACCAACCAGCTAACTAGCTGATTACAGCAGCCAGCTAGCAACTGATTGTTTGTCCTACCCATTTATGGCAAGAATGGTAAGCCATGGCAAACAAAACCACTTGTCAATGGTTAGGAAAAGGGTCCACTCATGATTGCATATTTTACATTTCAGCACTGCCTCTAGATATTACATTACTATCTATGGTATATCAGCCAGTGACGGACTATGATCAAAAAACAACTCTGGCATTTACAACAGACCAGCCCTATTTTCAGATCCAACACCAACTCCACCTAAATGTTCACATTAACAGCTTGAGATTAAACCATACAGACTGACTAGAAAGTAGAAATTCACAGCGCTGAACACACTCAACAACAGAGCAACACACACTAAAATTACCACAGTCACTGAAGTAGGTGCTAAGATGCCCCAAAGGCACATTCAGCACAAATACAAAAGGTTCACTAAAACATGAAGGAACAATGCTCAGCTGCAGTGCACACTTCAGTCACTTCACCACAATCTAAAAAGAGCACTGCACAGTCACAGTGAACAATAATAAATAGATGTGCCTTACCTTCATGTAGTTCATCAGCTACGAAGGAGTTTGCTTTTCTGCGCAACCTTATTAATCACATCATCAGAGTCCAGATTGATTAGGATCTACTGTATTTGTCGGTCTGTTTAGCTTGGTGAGGGTAACATATCGTTAAATTTTCATAATCGCTGAATTTCATGTTTCCGCCCTCACTTGAACTTGCCACATGATATGTAGAGGGGATCATGGGATTTGATGTTTTTAATAAATGGTACACTGTGAAAAAATAATACAGGAATTTAGTGATGTCATCAAATCTTTTCTCATTAACTTAATGTTTATTTATTCAAGTTAATGAAAATTACATTTTTTTGTATTCATTTTCAGAACACTTCACAACTCATAAACATGACTTATTCTAACTTGAGGCCTTTTGACTTGAAATAATGAGTTGAGCAAATGTACAGTACAGAGTTCAATCAACTCATAAAATTAAGTTTCTAAAGATACATGATTAGCATATTAGACTTCCCAGCAGGAATTGTTTGAGAGCTAAAACTGTACTGAGGCCCTTCTTTTTTATATTTATAATATCTATAATTTTTGTTAAGGCAATGATGAACCTTTCTGGGTGGCAGAGGCTCACAGTTGATTTGCTCTTCTGGCATTTGGCCAGTTTCCAGATGGGCAATCCATCACTGAGTACTGACACTGTCCTGTAAAACTTTAATGAGCCTAAATCTTATGTGACAGGTTAGGTTGTTATAGACGTGCTGCAGATATTATAAACAATGCTGACAATACGCACGGCAGCACAAGCCAAGCATGTTTTGTAAGTGGCTAATGTAACACTTGTACCTAATGTAACCTGATAAGTTACTATTAATAAAACAAAGATTTTATGTAAGACACATAATGATCATAATCACTTTTAAAGATAACTGTTGAATGTCCAAGATATGATGATTTACATTTTCAGCAAAAAAAATTACACCGCATTTTGTAGCTGGCTGAAATATTACATAAAGTTACATGAAAAACATGCGACAAAAATATCTTGCAGCTTCTTTCAGCTCACTGCTGAACTGTGCATACGGTGTGATTCTGTAACTTTCTGCCAATTAATTTTCTCTGAATAATGAACAAACAAATTTGGATTATAGAAATCCTTTTGAATTACGAAGCCTTCAGCTTTGTTGCTCTGAGAAATAAATGGATCCATAAACATTTGGAAGACCTCAACATTTTGTCACCACACTGCGCCCTTGGTTCTCAATCATCCTTGTCTGTGCTCAGCTTTGTTTTTCTAAATTAGAGAGTGAACAGAGCCAAAGCCAACAGGGAGGCTGGAGCATAAAGACAGAGGGAAGAAGAGAGGAGAGGAGATAAGAAGAGAGGAGAAAGGCTGGACTACAGAGCAATGAATGTGGAGCTTAAAGGCTTGCATGATTGGAATGGGACACAGACGGATTAGGCATTTAGAGAGTACAGCGACGAGAGGGAAGACATGGAAAGGGAAGAGGGTGGGGGTGTAACCCAAGACTGAAAATATCCATGTGTGAGAAAAAGGAGAGGACACAGAGGAAGGCAGAGATGAGAAAACAAGATCACCACTTGCTGCACTAATGTTCAAACTTCCAAAAGTGGAAATCGTCACGCACATCACGGCCTGGAAACCAACGCCACTGGTGCCTTCTGTTTGTCAGTCACACAGACAAGAATCAAAATACTCCCTCCAGTCCCCATATGTTTTGTCACCATGGTGTTAAAAGATGTCAACACAGTCTAATGCGGCAAGACAGATGCTGGCTATTAGCATTACGGCCAGATCAGGTGACACAACTCTAAGCCGGGGGTCGTTATGAGCAGCGTGACTCCTGTGACACACAACACTCACAAATGAAACGATAGAACAGGAGGGGACCACTTGTCATCAGATGGCCCTGATGGTCCGTCTCAAAAAACACTTGAATAATCTACAGTATCAGCATACATGCGTCGTGTGTAGTTTATTTAGTGATCGTATTGTTAATGATGTGCAGAGAAGCAAATAGCCCTTAAAGGGATAGTTCAGATTATTTGTGGGGTTGTATGAGGTAGTTATCCACAGTCAGCTTATTACAGTAGATGGCAGTCGGCACGCCAGTTAGGAGAAGCAAAGAGCAACATCAGCACAGAACTAAGAAATGTACTGCTGTGGACGGGGTCAACAACAAAACCTATTTTAGCCACCTAAAAAGTCTCACTGAAAACAATCAGTATCATTGTAAGTGTGTGCTTTATTTAGAATATATTCACTGCTTTACTTTGCCATCAGACAACCTTTTCTGATGGGAAACTACTGTTATATAAACCAGTTATCACCCAACCAGACTCCTTTACCACAAACAGTAATTTTACATCACAGAACTCGTTTTGCAGCAAAAATTTACATTAAAGGTCCATTAATTGGCAAAAAATGTTAATAGCAATTAGTAGTTAACTTAGATGTGTATGTTACAATAAGTGCCACAAAGAGCATTAATCCATGGTTAGTTGATATGAACACCATTAGTAAATGATTACTAGATACATTAGTTAGCTGCTCATTAACTCTTATTAATGCGTATTACTGCATTAACTATTGCAGTAATAAGCATTATTGTAAAGTGTTACCATGCAGATTCCTAAAAGTTACACAATAACACAAACAAACAAACAGGTCGAAGCATATGTACACCAACAACTACATGTTCTGAGAGAAAATTGCTGTTTTTACCAGTTAAGTCTGATTGCTTTGGAGAAAGCGATATTTGGTTTCCTGTCGTGTACAGAAAACCATACCTTTACTACCAATAACTTCCTCAGGCAATCCCACTTCAAATAATCGGAACTATCTCTTTAACGCCTCCGTGTGTGTGTGTGTGTATATAGGTGTGGGAAAGCTGAGATTAATCTGTCCATGGAGCAAAATGATTTTGTGCATCAACAAGCAGGTCTGCACGACACATTAGGCCTTCAATCTGTTTGCACTGGGTCAAGTATGGCTGCCTGGGCACTATTTGAACTCCGTCTCTCATGTACCCACACACAGACACACACTCACAGACACACACTAACAGACACACACTAACAGGGCTTAACTGACCTGTAGGGCATACCAGTCTTATGTGCGACTGTGTCCTCTTTGCCCAGTCCAAACATTTTCAGGTACCAGTTGGTTTCCATCTCTCTCATCAGCACCGCCTTGTGTCTGTGCTGCGCCCCCTGCTTTCCGGATGATGCACTGCGCTTGGCATCCTGGGAGTTGCTGCGGTGGGCTCTCGTCCCACTAAGAGAGGCCACCGAGTGTTTGCGGTGCACGTGGGGCGGCTGGTGTCCACCCCCGACACCCCCTCCACTGCTCCGGGCGGCTAGCATGGCCCCAGAGGGTGCCCCCTCCCCTCAAGGGCAGAGTTCAGAGATCAAGGTGAAGAGAAGGAGAAGCTTCTCAGAGTGTTTTTTTCTTCTTTTTTGCTGATGGATCACTCCAGCTTCGGAAAAGGATGCATGTCTAAGGAAAGTTTTTTTTTTCTTTCTGACCTTGTCTTTCTAATTTTTGTCCATTTTCTGCATGCCTCAAACTCTCATTAGCTTCCTGAATTTTCTTTTCAAGCCTGTTTCTTAACTGTTCATTCTGGACTCTTTCTGTCTGTCCGTCTGTCTGTCTCTCTGTGTCTTTCTGTCTGTCTGTTTATGCAGTGTGCTCTCTGGTCTCTTATAGCCTCATCCAGCCTGAAACAGGATCCTGGTTTCCTTGTCTCGTCATCGCCTGCGCTGGCCTAAAAGGAGGGAGCCAAACATGCCAGGGTGTCAACAATGTGTGCACACTCACACACAATCACATGCACAAGGGTGAAGAATTAGGAATTACTAAATTGAAATAGCAATAATTTTGATTTTAAAAATAACATATAACCATTGTTGTCTGTCAGTGTCTAATCAATATGAGTTAATGAGATTCAGTATTTTGACAAAGCAACTGTGCTAATTATAGCTGCAAAACAAAATGTTTTCAAGTTTTCAAAGATTACGTGCTCCCCCTCATTATGCCTCACATTGGTTTGGTCCACTGCCTACCTATAACTATGGGTCTCTTCTTACTGACAAAATATCTATTATATGAATGAAGCAACATTTTAAATATAGCGAGTCATTTAGACCAGCAGGGGAAAGTTAGAAACATAAACAAATCTATTATTTTGTCATTTATTCCCATGTTGTAATCTTAGTTAGCGCTCCTCTGGCAGCAGCACAGCATCTCTCCATCTTCCTTCACACCTTGCGCTGGAGACTTTTACAATGCTTATGGGGAGAGTGTCTCTGTCACTCTGAAACTTTGCGACAACAGGCTGGGAAATGTTTAATGTCCCCACCCACCATGGCATAAAGTATCCGCTCTTGCACACACACCTCTCCACATACATTTTAAGAGTACACAGATTATAACCCCACATAGGAAATTATGAATACATACTACTGCAATGCATGTGAGCACAAACAAAAGTAAAGCGTAGATAAGAATAAAATGACTGTGAGTTTGAATGTGGATGTAGGCAATAAACACAGTGGACATTGTTTGAAGCAGAGCTATTAACAATTATTAACACACACCACATGTACACCGGCGCACACAGATTGTTTCTTTTTATCTTCAGGCTTGGTCTATATTTACACTCCTCCTGGAGCAGTTCAGAGTCTTGGAGTCTTAACACCATTCCTTGTGTCTGTAGGAATACAGCCCTGCTCACCCGAAACCAAGAAATTCCTCAGAGAGCAGAGGTACTCAAGACTGGATTTGTTTATGACACCCACAGCGAGACCTTAAACAAGATGCTGCATGCGGTGAACACCCTACGTTCTGTAATTCAGGTTGATTATGCTAACACACAACTGGTTAGCTCACCTATGGTAGACATGCCCTTACATAGCTTAACCCTTGAGTACCCTAACTTAGTTAGTCAGATAAAGACATCAACTCTGATCACCAAGAGCTGCTGTTTTGCCACCTGTTCACCTGGTCTGCTCCTCAACTGTAGCACCGGAGCAATCCAAGGTTCCCTGGACAGCCAACTTCGGATCGAGTGGGGGAATGTAGGAACACAGCCCTGCTCACCCGAAACCAAGAAATTCCTCAGAGAGCAGAGGTACTCAAGACTGGACTTGTTTATGACTTTGCCCACTGATCGACATTTGATAAACATTTCTTCACAGGCACCTGGCGCCAAGAACATTAGAGGTGTCAGAAGGACATCCTCAAGAGATGTTCATCCACCTTTGAGAAACATGCTAGGACCAGATAACACCCAGGATTCAATCCAGGTTGAGTCAACACCTTCTGAGACATTCTGGCAGTTGGTGTCAGAATGGAAGTTCCCAGACCTAGTTTATGGTCCTCCTCCCGAGAACTCTGCCTCTAATGCACCTAAATCAGATAACATTCACACTAGAAGAGGATCGTTAATTACGCATTCAGAGCTCTTTGAAGTGCCTGGATGCCATCTAGGCTGAAGACACTACAGGTCCAACAAACAACGAAGGACAATCCCTTGTTTCTTTTAAAACAGACTGAGATCTTGTTTAAGGACTGAGTATTTTCTTCAATAGAACAACACTTTCCCCTCCTTTCTCTACCTTCTCTGTGGATAGCTCTTCTGATACAGGAATTAAGATCAATGTATGGAGAATTCATAACCCAGATAATGAGACTGATTCATAACTGATATGTGTACTGATCAATTAATAACTGGTCTACGTGATTATTAATCTGTTACAGTAATTTCCTCCAACTTGGAGGTGGTGCCCCTTTTTATTGATAAATGTTAATGTAGGAACATTCATTTCGAGGTATTAATATCATTATTTCCCCTACATGTCATAAGACTCCAGACTGGTGCAGGAGAAACATAAATTTACACCTTTGCCAGGCGTAACAATGTGGAAACAGACGTTTGGCTGCAACACACAGCAAAATATGTTGTTAAATAGTTGTAGTATTTCAGACAATGAACCTCTGCCAAAACAAAACTGTTATCTGACCATTATATTTGTATTTGGGAGCCACATTAGCACTGCAGTCTAGCTTATAAATTCACATATAGAGGCTTTGTGTAAGGTTTTGTGTTTCATTATGTTTCCATTTGTGTGTGTTTGTTTTGCTGCAAGTTCAAAGTTCAAATACACACAAACACCAAATGCTTTTGTGGATTTCCACCTGACAAATTTCATGCAGACTTTTTGGAAACTTTTCAAGTGTACATCCAGGTATAAACTTTATTTTTCGTCTGAATGCACCAGAGTGAGGGACACAAAGCAGCACTTTGCAAAGTATATTAAGTGAAGGTGAGTGAAGGACCCGGGAGACACACACGTTCAATCATCGTCTGTGAGGTGGAGAGGTATTGCATGCTGATGAGATGCTAATTGATGTCAGGTTCTGCAGAAGAGCAGGGGGCTGGTGTGGCCCTGCACCACCTGACTCCACACAAGTTTAGGCAAATGCACGGAGAAGTTCAAAGTCAGTCTGCAATAAGGAAAAGAGGATTGTGGGTAAGGAAGGAAGGAGAGAGCCAGGGAGAGAAGTTCGATCCAGCGTGGAGCTCATTTATTATGAAAGCTGGCTGAGTAAAGTGCTGGCTCACTTGTCCAAACCAAAGGATGAGTGAGCTTTGCTGGAGGTGAAACAGGGAGGACAGTATTTTTATTTCAGCCTTTATTAAAATATGTAAAAGACTGTCAAATCATAAAGATGTGATTACACATTTGTAATATTTAAAGTGGAACTAGACAACTTTTTGGCTTTACTTTCAGTTCAATTCGATATAAAATTACAGTAATTTGAATTTACCTCTTCAGTGAACATGCCTCTTTGTTTGCTCTTATTTTCAAAGCTACGTCTTCACGGAGCTAGGCTCTGACTCTGTGTTCCCCCGTCAAATAGTGTTTCCCGCAGCAGTGTCCTCTACAGTTGAGGGGTGGGTTGTGGTTAGGCATGGCAGAGTAGGCAGGAACACATCATCCTGGAAACTGATTTTGACACAACACATGTTGCCTTTGCCACAGTGTCACAACAATAATATCACCTGGAAACACCAGGCGGCTGAACAGTTATCTGTTTCCACTTTAACAATGACTGAAATGTCCGATGTGGACACATTTGATGAAGCTGAATTTAAGAAATTTAGAGTTGAAGTGAAGTCAACTTTCTTTTACTGCTGGTACCGCTGGTTTCCGTGTTTAGCTGATTCATCCTCCGGTGATACTGTCACGTTACCACTAAACATTTTTTAGAAATCACTAAAACAATAGATCCTTTATTTCAGACAAACATAGACAAAAGCAGCTTCTCATTTCTAGTCGGTAACCACTGATTTTGCTTGCTGAAATTACGCTTCTAATGGCACGCTGCTCGCTACCTAGCTAATGAAGCTAATGTTAGCTCCACTGAATGAAAATGCTGTCTTCTGCTAAATTTTATAATTCCCAGCTTCCCTGCAGGCAGTCTTGTGAAACGCATCTTAAATATGCACTTCATGTTCACACACATGATATTGCGCTAAAAGAATTAGACTTAAGCTGCATGTCCCAGGCAATATATAAGCATTACCACTGGTTGCCAGGGTTGGGCAAAGTTAAAAATTTCCAACCACCCACCATCAACCCAACAACAGCATCTGCCAATATATTGATTCAGGTGTGTGAGCAACACCCCCACCCTCACCCAACCCTACAGGCCTATTTTTTACATGTCCTTCTTGGCCAAAATACAGGGTGAAAATGATTGTACTGACGGTCATATCTACATCATATCAAAAACATGACACTTTTCACTACAGTTTCATTGTCTATATCTGTAAGAATACGTCACAGACATGATCAAAATTTGACAAAGGGCAGCGTACTTTCATTTTCTTCCTCTCTTTTCTCTGTCTCACTAACTCTCTCCCTCCTCTCTCTCAGAACGAGGGGAAAATCTCTGATGGCCTTGGGTTTACAGCTCTTTTCTTCCCTTCAAAATGCTTCTGCAAACTCAATGTAGAAAGATAAGGCTTTCACCCCACAACAGGAACGCTGTCTGTGTGAAAACTTCCAGCCACAGTTCAGCAAGGTAGCCATCACATACTGGTACATGCATGTAGTGTTAACCAGCCGTAATATATAATACCCAACATAGAGAGAGGACAGACATGAAGAGGAAGCATTATTCTTGTATTCTGATGTCTTAGTATTATACAGTAGCACAGGTGCAAAAGGTAAACACGTAAAACCATTTATTCAAATATAACCCTGTTAAGCTGCTGAAAGCAAAAATAAATATTTGTATTTTTAAACCATAATGCCATGTTTTTACCATCTGGCTTTTAGAAAGAGGACTAATCAATGGGTAACTCTATCTAACGAGTTCAGCTGAGGTTTCTGGACTGTAAACTTCCCCAAATCCAATAAAGAGTGGGACAGAGCTGCAAACGTTAGCTGAAACCAGCATGCCAGCATGGTCAGCTTCCACACAGTGGAGAAATACAATAAAGTGGATGTTCTGGTCATTAGCAGGGTTTTTTTAAATGTGACATGTAACCCCAACTAACGCAGTGAGCCTGATGTGTGTACTCATCCATGAAATGGCTCGTTGTGGTCAAGCTGTGTGGACCGAGGAGCCTCCTGATATCTAGACTGGTCTCCTCAGAGGTCAAGTGAATAGATCAGCGATGGAGTGTCAGTCCTGAATTATTCAGCCGGGTAATGAGACCCTGATGGCTCACTGGACGTGTCTGAGGGGCCTCGGGGAAAGGTTGGGGTCAGTGCTGACTGTACAGGGTGAAGGGATGGAGGACAGACCTCTGTCTGTGTCTGGGGTCAGATTTGTCAGAGTTCTGCGGTTTGCTGCTGCAGTGTCTTTTAGGAGATAGCTACCATGTGAGTAATATCAGAATAAACACCTTGAAATATAATACATATATTTAGTGATATATTTAGCAATTTTGACATACCATTTATAACCCCAATTCCAGAAACGGTTGAGATGATGTGTAAAACGTAAATAAAAACAGAATGCAATGATTCGCAAAAACTTTTCATTCAAGTACAGAACAAAGACAAGATACTTAAAAGGATACTACACTTTACACGATAACCCACTCAATATGTACTCACTACTATGCCGATGTGATGATGGGTGCAGATCTTCAGTTCACAAAACAATCCTGGAGTTTCAGCAGAAAACAGGGTAGCAGCCTCATCCAGTACAATGGCAGTGAATGGAGACCACGGATAAAACGTTAAAAAAAGAACACAAAACAAACACAAAATGTCTCTATCCTGCTTGTGTGGTGTAATCCAAGTGTCTGCAAGCCGCGACATTAAAAATTATCCACAAAAGACGCCATTTCCGCCATGTTTTTAGCCGAAATGTCAGCTGTAGCATGTAGCCGGTAAGATGTAAACATGGCGCCAATCTCGCGAGACTTCCGCATGTGTGGCCATTAAGATATATACAAAGTCTCGCCATGGAGATCGACGCCATGTTTACATCCTATCGGCTACATGCTACAGCTGACATTTGGGCTAAAAACATGGCGTAAATGGCATCTTTTGCGGTTCATTTTTAATGTCACTCCCCCTAAAGGTCTCAAAGGAGACTTTCAGGGTAGCTCATCTCCTTTTCAGGGAAGCTGAGCTCCCCTTACCCCCCCAATAATTCAAACTAGTACTAGTACTTGTAATGGTAGAAGTGGTAGCATGTCTCAGAGCTTGGACACTTTTCAGTGTCAGGGATTAGACATGGCACACACAGGCCTGCACAGAGCACAGACTGGGTGACCTGTTGTCCGTCAAGGTCGCCGCCTGAGGAGATTCTTCACACAAAGTGAATCCAATCTGACTTCTCTGTAATGTTGTCGTCACTGAGAGGGAAATCCTAGCATGGACAAAATCCGTCATTCAAGTCCTTCATCCTGAGCCCCTGCTGAGACGCAAACTGATACAGTGTACAATGCGCGCGCACACACACACACACACACACACACACACACACACACACACGTGTGCATGGTACACCTAACTCTTCTCTTAACATGTCAGATACTGTTTGATTAGTCTAATTATCACTGACATTTTGCCTGATGTCTTCACCAGTGATGGGACTATTTCACTGCAGTCACAGTTCAACACAGTGCACTTGGACTGTGCAGTACTACAGTAATACAGTAAAGTGGATGTGAGTATATCCACTGAAGTATTAAACTGCATTATGCATAATTTTCATTAACATGAAGTTAATTTACACATGTTTTACATAGATGCTGCATGAGCTGATGTGGACGAGGTTCTATCTGTCTTTAGAAATGTTCTAAGATAATTAGCTGAAAAGTTTATAGCATCCATTTAAAGTGATATTCCCCCACTGAGTAATAGTCCACTCAATATGTACTCACCCCTATGTGAGGATGGGTGAAGATCTTCAGTTCACAAAACAATCCTGGAGTTTCAGCAGAAAACAGGGTTGCAGCTAATGGCAGTGAATGGAGACCAAAAGTAAATATAAAAAAAGAACACAAAATGTCTCCATCCTGCTTGTGTGGTGTAATCCAAGTGTTCGTGAGCCGCGACATTAAAATTTAACCACAAAAGACACTATTCAAGCCATGTTTTTAGCCAAAATGTCAACAGTAGCATGTAGCAGGTAGCATGTAAACATGGCGTCGATCTCATTTCGGCTACAAACATGGCGTAAATGGCATCTTTTGTGGTTAAATTTTAATGTCCCGGACACTTGGATTACACCACACAAGAAACCGTATGCATCATATTTTTTTAGCATACTAAATAGCATGTTAGTATAGACTTTGGGACACAGTTTCCATGTTACTGCATCTGGCAACTTCCAAAACATTTATTCAGTTCATTTCATGTACTTTCAGGCTTATTGATTCAGTCTATGTGAACAACTTTTCTGTATATCAGCAACGCATACAAAAACACACACAATCAGATATTCCATATCCTTATCTTTACTACCACAAGAAAAGCATAATAAATACACAGGCATTTTTATCAGTCATTAATATTTATATATTGGATGTACAACAAGAATAAATTTCAGCAGCTTAGTGAAATTATTACAACCTTAAATCTTCCATGAATAATTCCATAATTTTTCTCATTTTGCATGAATTATTTTTCCTCATATGCTCATATTTGGACAATCACCTGAGAAGGTGGTTAATCCTTTATGAGCTGAGTTTACTTAACTTTAAAAAGCACACTTAAGTAAAAACAGTGTCTGTATAAGTGGTGCTGTTTCTTTACTCCCAGCACAACAGAAACAAAGAAAAGGTTACAAACAGACAAATGAATAACAGTGACAGGAATGGTTACAGATACTAAGTTGGTTTATAATTAGTCCAGAAGTTTGACAGTGACAGTCTGGTGAGAGGGTGATGAAGGATAGAGATGAGAGTGGGAAACTTGGTGGCATCAGAGAGGTAAAACACACACAAATGCATCCACAAAAACAAAGGAGCTAAACAATAGGGAGCAAAAAGGAGCAGCTGCTGGTTCCACTTTTAAATTAGGAGGAGTACTGAACCTCCCTTTAGTGTCCTCTTCCAATTCCAGCATCAGAAAATGCCTCTGACACGGCCTAAAATGGTAAGGTATTGCTATCTGTGAGTATGCAAGTCTATGCACCCATCTGATACCCTGTAATTTATTAAATTATTAAAGTAGAGGAGAACACTATTGATTGTAAACTTTAAAATTATGTTTTGGGTGCAGGTGTTTTTTTTCACTCGACAGCAAAGAAAAAAAACCCAGTACATGGTGACTGAGTTTATTCTTCTCCTTAAACTCTACATCTCTGCACTGACAAGAACAATAAGATGATCTTCTGTTTATCCCTTTGAAGTCAGATTAATAGCATTCTGTATCACAGAAATGTTATTCATTGAAGGCTTATATAATACCGCAAGGTGTGTATCAGGGAAAATGAAAAAGAGCAGAAAATGTATCACTATGAATTAGTCTAAATCGCTCAAGAATCCAAATACAGTCTTACCGTAAGATGTACACACACACACACACACACACACACACACACACACTTTGTGACTCATCAGGAGCTCAAAGCATCCTTTACACACTTGAGTTGCTGAGTGCAAGGTATAATTTTCACATGAAGAATAACAGAAATATCCTCTGGAAACTATTCTGAAGTGGTCTGAGGATGATGAGAGGTCCTTGAGTGTTTACTGTTTACTGCAGTCTGCCTGTGATACCAGCGTGGGTGACTTCAGCTGGAGCTCTGAGAGTGGAATAAACAGGTGAAGGCTTTTCTTTTATAAAGTCCTTATATAGAAATTGTTATTGGCTGTATGTACTCCTCTATGTTTGTTCAGTCAGTTGACTTCTGCTGTATATTATCGGCCTTGGGCAGAGCCGGTCCTGACCTCCCCGGGGCCCTATGCAAATTATGCTGAGGGGCCTTTCTAACTGACCTGTGCCATATAAACCATTTACCACTGCAGTCACACCTGATAGTCCAGTGCTTCCACTACAGTCCTCCCTCCTTTAAATCAGTTTGCTCCATCTGTTGGTCTGAGAATAAGTAGATCCATAGAGAAAATAATGAGAAACAAAAAAAATCAATATTTATTGAATTGAATATTTTGTATAGAAACTTAGGATGAGTAAATATTACAATGGACATAAATAAGAAATTTCAGAATATGTAAAATGTAGAAAATACTGAAACATTACACTTAGTGTAATTAGTAGTTATCTTTTCCGAGCTGCAGATTATTAACACCCATTGGTGTTTATCAAACATGATAAATAGTTGTATTTCACTCTCACTTTGTCAAGCACAAAGTCACAGTCCTGGAAGTGGCTGCAGCACCACAGAGACAGATAGACTGCCCAGCACATCAATCTAACGTTCAGCGGACAGAGGGAGATGCATCACACAACACAAACTATCACAACGACCTAAGGTTACAGCTAAGTGTTGATGACAAACTTGGAGAGGAGAAAACACAAGTTTGCCTGATTACTGTTCACCATGTTCACTCTTGTGTTGTTATTTTCTCTTTAGGTCTGCTTCATCCTCCCATCAAAGTTGACACATGCTTTGACACAAGGCGGGACCCTTGTGTACATCACAGGGCCATATGCAACTTGTGTAGTGTGCGTACTCTGAACTAATGCGCTAGTTAACATGAACTGTGTGAACACATTAGTGAGTTAACATGAACTAATGCATGGCTGCGTGGATAGGTGTGGATAGAAGATTTATCTGTGCGAAGGAGCGTGAAGCTGTTCTACGGGCTCGTGGTTTCCAAATGCCTCACAAATACACTATGTTGGCTTTGCTTTAATTTGTCACTGATCTCATTACCAATCCATGATTGGTATGGGGTCCTCAGTGTGAAACATGTCCAAGACTTATCGTTTCAGCATCAATATCACTTACTAATTTTATTTCACTCTCAAAATTAAGCTCTAAAACATTTATGAACACACGCACACACTTGAACAGAAACACACTAAGCAGGAACGCCTCAAATGAGTTTCACATTTTCTATAAATCATTTTGAGGGACCACCTCTCGCCCACTACAACTGATTAATCACATGACCAGGACAATCTCATCGTGATGACGAGCAAGGCTCCTCTCCGCATCTCTGGAGAGTTTGTGTCTCCAGTGATTAAAAGCTGATTAATTCCTCTCCAGTCAACAGCCTTCAGTAAACACTGTTCACTTCAGGGATGTTAGCTTGCCGGTCATTTGGAAAAGAAACAAATGACACGAGCCGTTTGGCTCATTTGGATTGTGTCACACTTACTTAGCTCTTTATCAATCACATAGAGACCGAGGAAGAGAAATGAAACATGTGAAGTCCTTCAGGCGTATAATGTGGATAAAAACTTCTCAGAATGAATCACCACAGTGATTTAGAAACTTAAAAAGTATAGAAAGGGCATTTGTACTAAGAAACCTCAGCTATCGGACAGAGGAGAATAAAGTTTCATCATGGAAAAATAATGATCAGGTTTTAATAGCACCAATAAGGTTAAATTACTTTTTCCTTAGGCTATGTCTACCAAAAAAAATATGGCTTATACTGCAGCTATTGTAGTCCAACTCTGCAGGCCTCCTCACAATCTTTCTGGTCACCTACTTCTGACATCAGAGCTTTTTGGACTCTTAATATCTGGCTCTATCATCAGCAGGAGTTAATGAGACACACCCAAACACAATTTTGATGTGGAAAAAAATGTTTTCAAACTCGAAAGATCTTCCGGTCAAATAAGGATGCTTTGGTGGAAGGGAGAGAGGTGGAGAGAGGGGTGGGGAGGATAGGGATGGGGCTGAGGGGTAGATGGGTTCAATATTCAAAATTATGGCTGCAACTAATGACTATTTTCATTGTTGATTGTGTTCTTGATCAATTGATTAGTGGTTTTGGTCTAGAAAATGTCAGAAAATGTCAATCAGTGTTTCCCAAAGGCCAAGGAGACGTCCTCAAATGTCTTGTTTTGTCTACAAACCAAAGATATTAGATTACTGTCATAGAGGAATAAGGGAACAGATAATATATCTGAGAAGCTGAAATCAGAGAATTTTGCCTTTTTTTCTTGAAGAAATTATTCAAACCAATGAATTCATTATCAACATAGTTGATCAATTTAATAATTCATGATCATGATCATAATTCATGATCAATTAATTGTTGCAGCTCTATTCAAAATGTATTCTGCAATCTGTTGTACCTCTCTGGAATTTGTTGGTGCAATAAAAAAACAAGTGATAGGAAGAAACTCCAGTAGGTGTGATGGTGCTGATGAGTGAGAGGTGTGTGATGCTTTCCATAAATTAAAAATAGATATGGTTACATTTTCATATTTAAAGCAGACGTGTCATGAAGGAACACATTTCATGTTGTACTTGGATCAATATGAAGCAAAGAAAAAATAAAGATTAATTACACTAACATTAAACAGAAATTAACTGCAAACTGTAAACAAACTCTGGAAGTTAACATTGGTGCATACATTGACACACACACACACACACACACATTCAAAATAAAGTGAACATACACACCTACCGTGACGCACGTGCGAACATATTGTCTTGATTTAGCACTACTGTTCCTGTCCGCTCTCGTCAGCTGACAATAAATTACAAACACATTCCTTCACCCCTCTGTCACCAGGAGAATTTATTACCGTCCACAACGAAAGCTTCGGTTGGACTCAGTTCATAGCTTCAGATTCCTGGAAAGCCACGTGCTCATGAGCGACATCACACACACTGAAACATACACACAATACATAGACTAGTAGAGAAAAGTAATCTCAAACACACACGAGTATGGTCAGCTGCCCACTGACACATTTTCTTAAATGTACAAAAATATAGAAAATTATTAAAATAATATACATGATGCCTGAAACAACAAAATATACTGCTTCACTGACTTTTGAAATAGAGGTTAACAAAGCTCACCATGATTTATGAGACACTTAACACACCTCACACATTAATATCAAAAGTCTCTCAGCCTTGTCAGAGCTCAGTAAAGTACTATTTTTAACTGTTTAATGTGCTACCTCTCATCTTGTCATATTTTCAACACAAAGCCATCCATCACATGTGTTCCAGCATAATTAATTTCCCTCCAACTGAAAAGTAGTCTTACTTCAAAAATTCAAAGTTTCATGAAGCATCATATTTCCTAAACTTCTGATCAGCAAAAGTGAAAGAAGAATCTTAATGTCAAATGACTCACTCGCATGTAAAATGCTTTTCTGTAACTTTTATCACCATTCATTTATCTATAAACTCACTCTGGTGGCACCACAGTCAGCAGAGCCTCTAAGATGTTTATTCCCACAGCAGCTTCCTCCAGCTCCCTCTGCTGGATCACTCTGGCCACAGCACAGATTCATCTCTACCCTGTATGGGCTCAAGCTCGCAGTCAGCTGGACTTTAAACACCAGGGACGTCCTGCTCGACCAGATGAAAACTCAAGACAATTTCTATGTAGAGGAGCAGCCACTTGATTGTGAGGTTCCCCTGTGTTACTGACCTTCAGATCATGTCCTGGAGAATGAAGCCTGTATACAGTATTAGCATGCTAACCAGAGGGGCCTTATGGTCACAAATGGCATTATTTACATTAATATTTACACTAACTATTCTAACATACCTTTTGACACTGGCATTAATTGATTTTTATTTATTTATTTTTTCCTTTTGGGTGTAGTAGAACAAACTGACATCAACATCTGACATATATAAATCTGATAAAGTTTAATTGATCAAAATGCAAACAGTTATCGTTCATTCTGAGTCGTGTTTCTATCTGCTGGGTGAATCTTTATTTTTACCTTTGTTTTGGTCTCCACTATCTCCTGAGGAAATGTGTGGCTCTTTAGCTGCCAAATGCATCACTCTCTTCACCAGCTAGCTGCTAACTTTGTCTGTTGTTTGTACTGGAGCAGGAACTGTACAGCTGGTTTATCATTTAACTTTGTTGTTGAAAACGGGTACCTGATGTGACTGGAAACAACACTGATAAGATCACAATAAAACAGTGATGTTAAAAGGCTAAAGTGCAGGGGAACTGCAGAGACAGGTGATACTGTAAGTATCTGTGTGACCCCTTTCACATTACAGTCATTTAATCTACTGTTAATATACAAATAATATATATGATCCACTTTTGTTGGAGCTGAAAGGTATGGCTGACAGGTTTACCCAAAAAGCGCATGAATAGATTATAGTGCACATTAGCATTCATTAGAGTAACATTTTGGCTGTTTCTTGTTCATTCCTTAATTTATTTTCATTTATCTGGTGATGGAGGAGACAACAAGAAAATCAAGATCAATCTCTGCAAACTAAATTTCAGAGTTAGGAATGATGCAGTACATGCAGGTATGCAGTACAGTGCAATATATTGACTGTCAGAAAGGTGCTGTGGCAAAACAAGCTTAAAATTATAGCTGCTGCGCAGCAATGGTCGGGGCCGGGCAATTTTAGGCAAAATTAGGCAATTCTGAGCAACAAGCATTTTAGAGGAAGGTGAGACTAGATATGTTTGCTATTCTGTTCCCTGTAGCTTCAATAGCATTGTTAAACACTAATGTCTGACCCAGCACTAAACCAGCAGCTCAGTGGTTCCTTTCTTAAGAAGTCATAATCTATTTCATCATAAAACACTGAATGTGTGGTATATGTAAAAGCCCATGTGAAAAATGTAATACACACACACTAAAACAAAGCATATCACAACATAGAAGTTACATCATATAATTATGGCATACTCTTCAAATTGTGGATGAGTGGCTGAAGTGATCAGAGACTCATAATATACAAAGGAAAGAGAAAAATCAAGAACAAGAAAGTAAGAACAACATTAACTGCTAGCATTTATGAACAAAGTAGCTATTGGATTGGATAGACTGCATATCGACTGATAGCTAAGCCAAATAAACAGGGAAAAGAGACAAGGGATAACAGTTGAGGACATCTGGCATGGGACTGGACCTTTGTGAAAAGCTTGGGTAGATTTCTCATATGGAAATGTTGCACGAGCTGAGGCTTGAACTCACAATCAACACCAAGAAACCTCCTCTATCTCACTGAGCTAATTAGCAAATGGAAATGTCACATGTAGCTTCACAAATTGACTAAGCCAGTCACCTGTGTGCAAGACAGTAGCTGTTAGCATGTAAAGGCAGATTTCAAACAGCTGTCAAAAATTCAGTTATTAAGACAAAAATCCCAAAATACACAAATTGCATCTAGACATCATGGAGATGTTAATAATTTGTTTTAAACAATGATTTATTGGCTCCATAAGTGAAAAACTGATGTTTAAAAATGCCATTTTTACATTGACTCCAATTGTTCTCATGAGAGTGAAATTCAAAATGCTGTAAAAAAAATTCAGTTTTTGAGACAAAATTCTGATATTTTCCAAACATCATCTACCATGACTCCAAAATCTTGTCTTTTTAAAAAAAAAAAGAACATTAAAATGTATTTAGCAAGAATTTGCAAGTATATGTTTACAATACAGTTTACAGTCAAACATTTTGATGCACTGTAGGCTCAATTTTCGATGAATCAAAAATCTGTGTGGATCGTTTGTGTAGGACAGTCTGAAGATGCTCTGTAGCAAGTTTGGTGTCAATTGAGCAAAAATTGTGGGAGGAGATAGGTTTAATAAGTTTTACAGTTTTTGAAAAAAA
>JAJHUR010121670.1:0-10785 GCA_027495735.1 Lutjanus campechanus | reverse complement strand
TCACACCTGAGTTTAACCCTTCACACTCTAACATCTTCTTTTTGTGTGTGAAAATCATCATCATCATGTTTCTCTTCCTGCAGAGAATTCTGGGAAGAAGTACGGCCTCCCGTCCTCCATGAAAGGGTGAGCTGCTCCTCCTCCTCCTCCTCCTCCTCCTCCTCCTCCGCCTCTTCCTCCTCCTCTTTTCTTCCTCCTCCTAACCCTAACCCTTTTCCCATAATTCCAGGTGTCGCTCTGCGGTCCCGGCGGTGGAGAACAGGCCCAGTATTTGGGGCGAGAGTCCGCCGAAGTTTGTCACTAAACCGAGCCGAGTGTTCGCCAAGCTGGGACAGACCGGGAAGTTCTCCGCCAAAGCAACAGGACGCCCACAACCCCGGGTCACATGGTACAAGGTGGGAGGAGCTTAACTGAGACCTTTCTGATAGAGCAGAGATGTTTTTTAAAGACTAAAGTCTTTGATGTTACAATAATCAACTCTGGAAGAAAGGGTTAGGGATGGGGGCAGGAGGGGACAGGAGGGAGAGAGGAGGGAGAGAGGAGGGGACGGGGGGAGAGAGGAGGGGACAGGGGGGACACAGGTCTGTCCATAAACCAACGTGGAAATGAAAGAACATGAATGTGTGTGTCTGTCAGGGGGAGGTGGAGCTTCAGTCTGGTGGGCGGGTCCGTATGTACGAGCGCTCTGGTCTGCACTTCCTGGAGATACAGGAAGTGGACGCGGAGGATGCAGGAAGTTACACGTGTTTGGTCACCAACAGCGCCGGAACAGCAACCGCCACCGCCGCGCTCAACATCCAGGGTGAGTCGACCAATCACGTCCTCGTGATCACGTTTCATCTCTTCTTCTTCTGATGAAAACAGAGTAAATGAACATTTAGTGAACGTTGTGTCCTGTTCCTCCTCTCAGGTGTCCCTGATGACTCGTCCAGGTGAGTCACTGCTTCACCTGTTCTCACACATCAGACTGACAGACTGAAAACACTGAACCACGTCTGTTTTTATTGTATCAGAGAATAAATCTATTTATTTTGATCCTTATTTGCAGTTTTCTACTTTAAATAAATAATGAGGCTTCAAATTCAGAGAAAAATGAAAATATTCACTGAAAAGAGGCAAAAAAAAGTTTCTGGAGCTGCAACGATTAAATTCTCTCTTTCACAGCTGATTTTATCTCAAGAAGACGAGTCAGAGGCACCGAGCCACAGAGACGCACATTTTACGTTTTTCTTTAATTTGGTGTACAGGATACATATTTTTAAAGTTGGCAAATATAAGAATCACTTGATCAAATGATCTGAGACGACTCAAAGCCAAAATACTGTAACAGATTTCTGAGCCCAACTCAAACTCTTTAAGTTTTGAAGTAAACTTTTTACCTGTTTAGTTGAGATTGTTTTCTTTTCTTTTTTACATCAACTTGAATCTTTCAGTTTTAGAAACTGGTTGGTTTTGGTGCCTGAAAATTAACTGGCTTAACTGAGTTGAAAATATTAAAATGTCACTTTCACTTAAATGAATATGTTTAAAAAAATACAATTTCTTCATTTTCAAAACTGAATAACTTCAGTTTATGTAAAGAAGAAAAGTAAATAATCTCAACAAAACATCAGGAGTTTTCTCTGTCGACTGTTTCATAGACTCACAACAATTATGATAAATGAAATTTAAAATATTAAAGAAATAAACTAAATGTCTAAAAAGTTAAATTTTGAAATAAGGACTTCATTTACCCAGAATTCACTAAACCACAGTCACAGTCTGTCTCCGTGAGACCGGCCCCTGGCAGCTGTAGGTCCTGTTGGTACAACTGGCCCCTGGTAGCTGTTGGTACAACTGGCCCCTGCTCTTTAATGTCTTTTTAGAACACACAGGGACGTTCTGATGTTCTGTCAGAACCAGAAACATGAAACACTGAATGATGAGACGATCGAAGAGGCTCCAGAACAACAAGTCGAAATGTTAAACTGGTTCTGATCCTCCTCCTGCAGGACCGTCCAATCAGCTGAGGCCGCACAGACCACAGCCAATCACCTGACAGTTGCTCCCAGTGCTCCCAACTCCCAGTCTGAGCCGCCCACACCCAGACAGAAGGAGTGTCAGCCGGGACCAGCAGCCTCCTGGAGGAGCAGACCTCCTGTACAGCTCCCCCCGGTGGCTGAGAGGAGAAGCGCAGCTGCTCAGGTCAGAAGAAATACTGACGAGATTCTGTTAAAACTGTTAAAACAGAAAATTAAATGACTGATTATAAAAGTCAGAATATCAACACAAAGTTATTGATCACATCAAGTCTGCACACTGTCAAAAAAACTTCAACAAACTGTGACAGAGTTTTGAGTTTTGAGCTCAACTCAAAGTTTTAAAGTTTTACCAACTACTGATAATTTACTTTTATTCTTTAGATAAACTTAAAGTTTTAAATTAACTTAAAATATTGTATTTAAAAATATTAAGCACATTCAGAGCAGACAAAGTCTCGGGGACCCCCTGTGATTTCTGGTGCCACCCTCGGGTAGGAGTGTGCCAATACATCGATTCTTAGATGCATCGTGATGCGACGCGTGACGATCAATAACGATTAACAAATGTTCAAAAATCAATTATTTTCTGTGATAGCAAAATCACAGAAACACAACCGCAGCACCTGGAAGTTGGTCGGAACGAAAAAATCCGCCCGGACAGTTTTAAGAGATGGACTCATAACAGACTGTGAGCCAACATGGCGGCAGCTAACTCGCTGGCTGCTGTCACTGAGCGTCAGCTTCACTCTTCAGGGTTCAAATTAGAGGCTCAACAGATCTCAGTTGATCCGTGTTTCGTACGGATCGTCCTCCACGGTTCAGCACGCATGTGATCCATGACTACGTGTGAGCATCATAGTTTTACTGTCACTGTTACTTTTGTATAAGTTATAATACCTGAAATCTCAAAGCAGAGTTTCAGTGAAAAGACAGATGCTGCTGCTGCAGAGCATCTCTGTGAACAGCGACTGATTTAAAATCCGTCACATCGTCTTGAGTGAAATCCAGACCATGACTTTTTTCACTGATGTAACTATGCTGTTGTCATAGAAACAGATCATAACACTGATAATTATTGAAACTTTGGTGATATCAGCTGTCTTAACTTCTACACAGCTCCTCTCTGTCTCACCCTGTCTGTGACACAGTGTGTCTGTGCTGATCGATTACCCGTAACTTCTAACCAATCAGATGAGCTGTAGGCGGGACATTGAGCCAGACCACAGAGCGTAGTTGTGTATTATACTGTGTAGTGTATAATGATCTAATGTATGTATATAGAACAGTCTTATTTCTAAAGGCTCTTTATGTAATAAGAGCAGCTTGTTGTTGTGGGAAATGTGTTGGATCGTTTGGTTTGATATAAATAAAAGATAACGGAGGTAAATTTGTTTGTTTACTTTATTTAATGGATGCTGACAAATAAACCTTGTTTAATACATACAGGATGTATGGGGAAAAAGATGCATCGATAATTGTTATAATTGTTTAATAATCGAATCGAATCGTGAGGTGCCGAAGATGGCACAGCCCTACCCTCAGGGGGACCGGACCTCAGGTTGGGAACCAATGACTTATACGACCAAATGTGGAGGCAGCAACTGACTATAGAGCTTCTGTCTGTCTGTCTGTCTGTCTGTCTGTCTGTCTGTTTCTGTCTGACTGTCTGCAGGTCCAGTCAGTCTCCAGTCCTGATCCAGTTCAGTCTGGTTCTGGTTCAGACAGCAGCAGGTAAAGCTAATGTGAAGTTCTGAAGCATGTTAGCATGACTTCACACATTTTTCTTGATGATGCAGCAGTTTTCAGTGTTTTTATTCACTGTTGTGTAGTTGAAGCTTTGAATGGTGACCAAAGTGTGTCTTTGTCATTTTACTCTTTTACTCTCCGTATGCTGCAGGGTAAAGAAAACAGGCCGCTGCAGCTGGCGACTCGTGTTCATAACATCACTAAGCTAGCGACAAAATGCTCACCACATTACTTCCTGTATTTCAAAATAAAAGCATCTTCTGTTGGTTAGCTCAAATGACTATGACCTCTCTGTGTCCCTGTGTCCCTGTGTCTCAGCCTCTCTGTGTCTCTGTGTCCCTGTGTCTCAGCCTCTCTGTGTCTCTGTGTCCCTGTGTCTCAGCCTCTCTGTGTCTCTGTGTCTCTGTGTCTCAGCCTCTCTGTGTCTCTGTGTCTCAGCCTCTCTGTGTCTCAGCCTCTCTGTGTCTCTGTGTCCCTGGTTGTTTCAGGGCTGGGCGGAGGTCAGTGTCGGGGTTCAACCCGCGGTTTGAGGCCGTGTCTTTGGACCAGGAGGCCACAGAAGGAGCTCAGGTCACGTTCACCTGCCAAAGTAATAAAAACTGATTCTACCTGAAAATGTTGATGAATTCATGTAGAGAGAGATTTAATTCATCTGTTGATTATTTTCTCATTTCATTGATTCATTAATCTTGTCACAAGCTTGTCAGTCAAGTCTTTCCTCTAATTATTTTCATGATCAATGAATCTGTTGATCATTTTCTTGATTCATTGATTAGTTTGTTGAGTCAGAAACGGCAGAAACTTTAAAAATAAACATTTAAGAAGCTGAATTTTGACCTTTTTTAAAAAAAAAGTCTCAAACTGATTAATTGATCATCAGAATAGTTGTGATTAATTAAATAATCAGTTAATAATCAATTATTCGATGAATCGTCACAGCGCTGGTGTTTACTGACTCGTCTCTGAGGTGTAATGACCGTCTCCAGCCTGCAGGGGTCGTTTCTTTAACAAACATCTTGTCTCGCCCGCTCTCAGTCTCGTCTGCTGCCGTCGCCACGGTGACGTGGCTGAAGGACGGGGTTCCGGTGAGGACGGGTCCGGGTCTGCAGCAGAGACGGGACGGGGCCCGTCTGACCATCACCATGGAGAGGGTGAGACAGGAGGACGAGGGGACGTACAGCTGTCAGCTGGTCACTGCTGAGGGACGGACCGTTACCTCGGCAACATGGACGCTCAGAGTCCACAGTAAGACTCGTCTGTCTCATAAGATTTTATTTGTTCTACGACGAGAGAAACAATATCAATAATATAAATAATTTAAAGAATATAAGAATATAAAAAGAGGAACGCTGTCGGTCTGTGTGGTGTCATCGAGTCTCTGACTGAAGAACCGGCGCCACCTGCTGTTCATCTCCGAATAATCACATCACTGCATTCAGTCACTTCTGATTTGGATGATTTTGTCAAACTAAAAGTTGTTTTGTGTTAACAGACACACGTGTCTCTTCAAATAAAAGATGGACTGTTTATATCCAGTTCATCACCTCTGGATGTAGAACAAGAAGAAGAACAGAAGAAGAACAGAGGCACAGATCAGTTGATCACTGATCAATAACTGAATCATTTCAATCTGTTCAAATCACTGAACTGGAAAAATATAAACAGAATATTTCAGGCACAACAGAGGTGATTAACTGAAATAATAATAATAATAATAATAATAATAATAATAATAATAATAATAATAAAGCTGAGTGCAGTTTCAGTTTGGGAAACAGGAAGTGATGATGAGGAGGATCAGAGTGTGTTGGACCGAAGTGTCCAGGAGGGGGCAGCAGAGGGAAACAACACAGACACACACAGTTCAAAACAGGAAACTTTATTGAATGGATGAGACGAGACGACAGTTTGACAAACACAAACGTCTTTAAAATAATAAATTTAACCGTCCTGTCACATTAGGAGAGTTTTCACACTGATGCTTCCATCAGCGCCACCAGGTGGAGACAGGTGGAACTACTGTACAGTTCAAACAGTTCACTCCTGTGATTCCCAACCTAAGGCTCAGGCTCCTCCAGAGGGTCACCAGATACATGTGAGGGGGTCGTCACATGATTAACCAGAGAAGAAGAAAAGTTCTGTCAGAGTTCTTCAGTCAGAAGTTTAGAGGAGAAAAGTTTCTGTCGTGTCTTAAAACAACGAATCATTTTCATTATTATCATATCAACTGATTATTACAGTAAAGTTTCTCGTTATAATTAAATAAAACACTAAAAACATGAGCAGGAGCAGAGAAGAAGAAGAAGAAGAAGAAGAAGAAGAAGAAGAAGAAGAAGAAGAAGAAGAAGCAGAGCTCAGCAGAAACTCTGCAGCCTCTCTGGTTTCGTACGACTGTTAAACAAATATGAGCTGAAAACCATATAAAGACAAAACATGCTGCTGCAGCCTGAACACACACACACACACTCACACACACTCACACACACACACTCACACACACACACACACACACTCAGAAGCCGACCCAAGAAGGGCATCGACGGGGGAATCCACCCTGTGTGTGTGTGTGTGTGTGTGTGGGAGCAGCAGATGTTTCACATCAGGAGAAAATCACCTCTGAAAACTCGTCAGCTGAGACCAACGTTCTCTTTAATTGCAGCAGTTTCTCAAACTTGGGCTCGGGGCCCCAGATTGGGTCGCGGGCGTGTTTTTATGAGGTCACAGAGGGAAACGTTTCCTCTGACGGACGGAAACGCTTTGACACGACGAGACGACGAGCTGTCTGTCCAACATGACTTTAACATGAAGCAGTTCAAGAATCATGAAGTTTATTTCACCAAATGATCTCTGATCAGTTATTATTGATCTGATTTCATCTGATTTCATCAAGTCTGAATCATTTCATTCATTTTCTCGCCAGTTCACATGAAATCAGACGTGTTGTGTCAGTTCTTCTTCTGCTTGTTGAAGAAAATGATCAGTTCCATTAATGATTATTGATCTGCTGGAGGAAAAACTAAAGACCAATAGATCAATACAGACTCTGATCAAAGAGTTTGATCCAGTGAGCCTCCAGAGTGCATCCTCCCTCTGATTCTAGAACAAACAAACAAACAAACAAACAAATTAATAAATAAATCATTCTGAGGGGTTTTTGATTCTTACAACTCACAACTGAACATAAACTGATTTTTATAAATAAATAAATATATTATAAATATAAATATATAAATCCTTATGAAGATATATTTAATGAATATATCAGACAGAGTGATGTCACATGAAGGGGCGTGGCCAGGCTATGTTTTAAATATCAAACACATGATTGATTTATGACAGACTCAGAGAACAGAAACTGAGTTCTGTCGAGTGGACTAAAGGTTCCACACAGTGTTCTGCAGCTCAGAATCAACGTGTTTACAGATGATGCAGATTTGTTTACTGATGTTGTTGATTGAACACAACAACAAAAATATAATGATGACGATGATGATGATGTTCCTCCTTCCTCCATCAGAAAGCCTTGCTCCAACCACGACTCGGTCCTCATATGTCGGGGGCGTGGCCTCGCTGACAATCCAGAACGTGTCACGGCGTGATGACGGCGTGGCGGAGACGAAGAGCAGCGTCAAAGGTCAGAGGTCACTCTGATTCTCACACTGTTTTCTTCTGTTTTAACACGAAATCATCAACAAATGTTTACACAGACGGACAGTGAGGACGTCTTCAAAGAGTCGCGAAGCAGAAGAGACGGACGTCTTTACTGCAGTACGAGGACAGATACTCGAGTAAAAGTAGAAGCGCTGATTCAAAGATACTCGAGTAAAAGTAGAAGCGCTGATTCAAAGATACTCGAGTAAAAGTAGAAGCGCTGATTCAAAGATACTCGAGTAAAAGTAGAAGCGCTGATTCAAAGATACTCGAGTAAAAGTGGAAGCGCTGATTCAAAGATACTCGAGTAAAAGTAGAAGCGCTGATTCAAAGATACTCGAGTAAAAGTAGAAGCGCTGATTCAAAGATACTCGAGTAAAAGTGGAAGCGCTGATTCAAAGATACTCGAGTAAAAGTAGAAGCGCTGATTCAAAGATACTCGAGTAAAAGTAGAAGCGCTGATTCAACTCATGAAGTGTCTTTTGTTGTTTTTGTCTTGTTGTGTTGTTGTGATTATTCTGACATGTTGATGCTCTTCTTCTTCATCTTCTTCTTCTTCTTCTTCTTCTTCTTCTATGAAAGTAGATTTGTGTCTTTAATATTCAATCCAAAAAAAGTTTCTTTAACCCAAAAAAATATTTTCAATCAAAGAAAAAAATTGTTCAAATGCAGTTTTTTGGGTCTCAAATATTTTTTGTATTCAAACATGTTTTTTTTTCTTTGATTTTCAGTCTGTAGGATTTAGTGCCTCCTAGTGGTGATGCTGCAAACATCTTGTTGTAGGAGAACTTGGTGGAGCAGCTCTCACTTTAAACAGAGTGTCTGCAGTCCGTGTTTGGTTTGTTCCTTCTGGGTTCCTGTAGGAACATGATGGTCCAACATGGCAGCCGCCGTGAAGAGAAGCTGCTCTCTGATGAAAATATTATGTTTCTGATAATAAATCCTAAAAGCTTATAAGGAAAATGAAAATCCTCCTGTCACAGGAAATCCCCGACTGAACACACACACACACACACACACACACACACACACACACACACACACACACTCTCTGAAATATCAGGAGGTTCCCACAGACCGACACACTCGACCCTCAGAGACTCACATGTCCTTGTGTGGACAATAAAGCAGCAGGCTGCTGTTCTCAATGAACCTGATTCATTCAACATAAAGGGACAGTTCACCACTTCACTCTTAAAAGAGACATTTTTGGTCCAAAAAGAGAAAAAGCTGAGCGGAGCCGCAGTTATTACACTGTAAAAAAAAAAGATTTTTAGTTTTGTTTTATTGAAGGAAATGTTTTTTCTTCTTCTCCTCCTTTAGTCAAATCTTTATTCCTGCGACATGTTGCAGAGACGCAACGACGTGAATACATTCATAAAAATAATCTGTTATTTGAGAGTATATTGATTTAATTTGACTCGATCAGCCAAATTGTTAACGACCAATTAATCAATCATTAATTAATCGTTATCATTCCAAGTTAAAATGATAATATTTTCAATTAAAACCACCTCACGTTCACGGCTCACTGTGATCAATAAATACAGATTCAAAGATTATTTTAAAGAATTTGGTTGATCAAGTCAAACTGAATCAATCAAATAAAGATCAGACAGAACGACTCTGTCAGAAAATATTAAAACATGTTGCTGCAGAAAGAAAGATTAAGGAGGAAAAAACACTTTTGGTATCAGCAAAAATTACATGTTTTAATAACAATTTGAATGAAGTGATTGATTGTTAATATTGCCAATGATTGATTAAGCAACATGACAACATGACATCACAACCTGAATTTTAACCATGATTGATTTTAACTTGAGTGAATTTACTCAGTGATTTTGGAGGGTTTGTACAAGTCAAATTATCTGGTCAAACTTTTTCAAAACTTCAGAAGTTGAGTTTTGCTCAAAATGTTTTTCTCAGTTTTTTACAGTGTCGTAAGTTTTTCTCTTCTTTGGACAGAAAAGGTTTCAGACTCCTGATCTACATGATGAAACTGATTCTGTGAAATGTCCCTTTAAACATCACAGCTCATTTTTAAAGCAGCTGGAACTCTCTCAGCCAATAGGAGGGCTCCGTTTGTTTCTGTTCCTCCATCTTTGAATGGATGTTGTTGAGAAGACGAGTCTGCTGAAGCTGATCAATAATCAATATGTTACTGATGTTAATCAGCCCAAAAATACAAAAACATACACTAAAGTACAGAGACGGAGTGACCACACACACACACACACACACACACACACACACACACACACACACACACACACAGACGCCATATAGAGGAGGGAAGTGTGTGTGTGTGTGTGTGTGTGTCTCAGAGAGAGAGTCAGTGATCATCAATCAGATCCTCACTCGTCCTTCTCCATATATGGAGTTTGGGTTTCCTTTTCTCTCCTCTAACAGCTGTGTGTGTGTGTGTGTGTGTGTGTGTGTGTGTGTGTGTGTGTGTGAACATGTGTGTGCACGTGAGTATGATTATACAGTATGTCTGTGTGTGTGTGTGTGTGTGTGTGTGGTAAACAGGCTTTGTTCTGTGTACATATCAGACATGCCAGAGAAGACACACACACACACACTCACACACACACACACACTCACACACTCTCTCTCACACACACACACTCACACACACACACACACACTCACACACACACACTTAACACAAGAACGTAGAGAGAGTTCTTGAATAAAGAAGAGCTGCAGAACTCGTCAGAACACATGAGACATGAAGGTCCATCATGTGGACGTCCAAACTCATAAAGACATGTCTCTCTCTCTCTCTCTCTCTCTCTCCCTCTCTCCCTCTCTCTCTCCCTCTCTCTCTCTCTCTCTCTCTCTCTCTCTCTCGCATATTGATGAAGTTAACACTGTTGTTAACACTGATGTTAGCCTGTTAGCATGTTGAAGAAGCTAACACTGATGTTAGCCTGTTGTTAGCCTGTTAGCATGTTGAAGAAGTTAACACAGTTGTTAACCCTGATGTTAGCCTGTTAGCCTGTTGAAGAAGTTAACACAGTTGTTAACACTGATGTTAGCCTGTTAGCATGTTGAAGAAGTTAACACTGATGTTAGCCTGTTGTTAGCCTGTTAGCATGTTGAAGAAGTTAACACAGTTGTTAACCCTGATGTTAGCCTGTTAGCCTGTTGAAGAAGTTAACACTGATGTTAGCCTGTTAGCCTGTTAGCATGTTGAAGAAGCTAACACGGTTGTTAACACTGATGTTAGCCTGTTAGCATGTTGAAGAAGCTAACACTGTTGTTAACACTGTTGTTAACACTGATGTTAGCCTGTTGTTAGCCTGTTAGCATGTTGAAGAAGCTAACACTGATGTTAGCCTGTTGTTAGCCTGTTAGCATG
>JAJHUR010121666.1:0-11940 GCA_027495735.1 Lutjanus campechanus | reverse complement strand
TTTTTTTTTTTTTTTTTCTAAATATTACAGCGAATGAGGTTAAAAATAAATAAATAAAGATGCAAAATCTGTGTAAAATGTCTTTTTTCTTTAATATATTCTCTAATATTTGTTGTTACTTGTTGAATAAATTTTACGTATAGGCCTATATTTCCGCGCATATAGAAAAAAATATTTTAATATAGTAGGCCGGCAAGCGGAGGCACTTGGCACTAATTAACCAACACGAGCAGCTATTACATTAACATTAGCCCACTCTGCGACCATGGCGTCAGTTGTTTAACCCTCTGGAATCAACGGCATCGCCCGCGATGCCTGATGATATCTTTTACTTAATCGCGCATATTTCTGGAATGCCGATAGATAGAAACTTACTTTTTTCTTTGGCAAAAAAGGGACATCTCAGCCTTTCAAAGGGGACCTCCGCTGTCTGTGTTATGCTTCCTCGATTTTCAGTGTCCATTAGGAAAACCGTGCGCCGTCACATGGTGTGCCAGTCTCCAATAGGAGACCCGTGTGCTGCACAAAGATCCTCTATTAACGGTAAGATGGCTCCTCCGATGACTTCTATGATCGCTACAGCTGAATCGCAGCCGTGAATGTAATAATTGCTACGTAAACGACCATTTAAAGGACCATTTAAATGACCATTTAAATGTCCATTTAAACATTTGGATAGTACGTCATACCACGGTTATATCGTTGCTATTTTCCTTGTAAATGTTTTATTTGACTTCGTGAACAATGGTTTATATGATAAATTATCATTATTCAGTTGAAATTACTTATCTACATACCATAAATGCATTAAGGACTTCCTGTTTCACTGGAATTCCCGGGAATTCCCGGGAAATGTATCAAAAATTCCCGGGATTTAAAATGGGCTAAATTCGGGAAAAATCAGCATCCCTACACCACAAGTACCCCTCCCTGTACCTACCAAGGCACGGTCTTGTCTGAAGTTGCTTGAATTGGTGAGACGTTATTTCACCTTGCTTACACGGGGAGGCACAAAGGATTGTGCCAATCCACACATTCAGGTGATGGTGTGGTAAATGCGGTTATTCCCAACCTTTTTGCCTTGCTGTACTCCCTTCTCGTATCCAAGGGAAGCTGAGCTCCCCCTCACAGCCCAAACACAGACGTTTGTATAAATTGCAGGGTTGGTACAGGTGCTAGAAAAAGTGCTTGCCTTTTTGGATAGAGTGCTTGAAACTGCTTGAAACTGTAGTCGCATTACTTTCATAAAAAAAAAAATTGCTGCCTGACTGAATTAGTTATTTAAGTTTTAGATAAAGAAATAAAATAAGACAGATATTTCCTGAGCCACATGAACAGGAAGTTCATAATTAATCATGAATCGATTAATTTTCAATAAGAATTTAAATGATTTAACATGCATTAATTGCTAATTCATCAATAGTCTGGAAATGACATTAATTGTGCCTCATTTGACATCGTTTTGTCTGGTGGAGCCATTCACTGGTTAAAGACACTTAAAATGAAACTTAAAATAAGAAAAAAAGAGGGGGAAAATGGTTGGGGACAGATGTCTCACACACACGCCCACACACGTATACTTAGGAAGATGGAATGAGACTTCATGGAGGTCTTCCAGCCCACAGCAACAGAGGTGGGGACAAAGCGAGTGGAGCCCAGCTTTCCCAAGGCCGGTTAATGCATGCTGACTTTGGGCCAGAGCGGGAAACTGGTTCACCTCTGAACGTGTGGGGGAGGTCCGCGCCACGCATCCCATCTAAGGGAGCTGGGTCGACTCCAGCTCAGTCCTTATCATCCTCTCAAGGTCTGTTTACAGACTTCTGAGCCAGTCACGTCATCATGACATCGCGCTGAGAAGCTCAGAGCCTACCATAGAAATCCAACTGTGACATCATCTATGATGTCACAAAGCAAGCATGGCAGCCCACATGCTCTGATCTGTGACATCATCAATGATCTCTCAGAATTAAAAAAAATCAGATCAGTGACATCAGTGGTTCTCAACCTTTTTTCCTTGCTGACTCTCCTTGTATGTAAGGAAAGCTGAGCTCCCCCCTGAGAACGAACATTTAAAATGCTTGAACGTAGCTTTAATATGATTTTGGAAAAGATATATTAACCCTGAAACTGTGATTTTAGTTGACATGTGCAAATCTGATTTTGTGGACCTCAGAACACAGACAATGTCTTGAGGACCCCTGTGATTTCTTGTGCCCCCCGGACCCCAGGTTGGAAACCAGTGATCCAGACCATAATTATATGAGGGCATTTTCATACCTACCTTGTTTGGTTTAGACTTTCAGACTTTTCAGTTTGATCCAGACCAAAATTACAGGTCCACTGTTTGGACCAAAAAGAAGTTTGGTCCTGCAAAAAGAGGTGGTCTCGGGTCTGAACCCTGGTTTAGTTTGTTTCTAGTGTGAAAAGTTTTGGATGGTTTGGACTTTCAGACCAATTTACAGGAAATTACAACAGGATCACATCAGAGCCAGAAAGAGGAAAAACAACGCATCAAAACAAAATGAGCCACAGGAGCAGATGAGGACAGGAGGAGACCAGATGCATATCTGACATCTGGTCTGAAGTCAGGGTACCTGCCAAACTGTAAACATGCTGATGTCAGACACGCCTACGTCTACAAACCAATCAGATGATTGCTGATCAGATGACCAATCTATTGATTGTGTCTCGATGCAGGAAAATCAATTATCAGAACTCATTTTTCAACATTCTGATTGCCAGTCCCAAGCTGCAGGCAATATCGCGGACCTCGTAACGTACGTAAGGTACGTGCCTGTGACGCTGTGCATTCCTTACAGTCACATGCCATGTGACCATGTGTGTTGTGTTTATGTTGTAAGCTACTCTACCTACCTGAAGACATGGCAGAGCATGAGCAACCAAAGACAAATACAATCCCACCAGCACCCCCTGGCTTATGTATGGAAGTATTACATGACGCTGGTCAGAAAAAAGACTTGGACAAGAGCCCCGCTGTGTGCAAGGTGTGTTTGACTTATATGAAATATTTCAGGAACACAACAAACATGAGAGACCACATGTCACGTTTCCACCCGGCGTTGGAGGAAAAGCAGCCAACTGTGGTTCCTGCTAACCAGAGACCGATGCAACAAGTGTTTTCAAAGTTACCAGCCAACTCCAAGAGGGCAAAGTGAATCACTACATCATAAACCAGGGCCTTTGCAGTATGTCGCACACACTGGAGGTACAACATCTCGTCTCAACTCTTTTTTTACCGACACAGCGATACGCACACTTTACATGGAAACGAAAGCTAACATCATGGAGTCACTGAAGAAAGCGGGTAGGTAGCTTTAACTTGTGATGTGTGGGCATCAGTTACCACAGTATCTTATGTCAACGTACCTGCACACCGTATCACCAATGACTGTGAAGTGTCACCCTAAATCAGGCTTCTCAGTGTGCTCTCAAGTTGCCCACTGTATCAACGCTATTGGGGAGGGTCAGTTTTTCCACTGCAGTGCTATTGTCAAACACCAGCTTGAGGAGAAGCAGAAGCTACTGGGTCTGTCGTGTTATAAGCTCAAAACAGACGTCAGCAGCAGGTGGAACAGTGCCTACGAGATGTTTGACAGGCTTCCTGCAATCTGTGCCACTCTGCTCTCTCCTCAGGTGAGGAGAGGTGACACTGACCTCTGCACTCACAGTGATGAAGATGTCTCAAATGCAGAGGATGTTGTTAAGGCCCTTAACAGAAAGATGCCACTACTATCATGTCAGAGGAGAGCACCCCCGCAGTGTGTTTGATTGTTCCACTGCATGGTCAACTCATCCAGGACACAAAGGACAACACTGGAGAGTCATCATTGGTCCGGGAGGTAAAGCAGGCTGTTAACAGGGTCCTTAGCAAGACCCAGTCTCTGCTCTTCACCCATGATTCACTGCCTTTCCTCTCTGACAACCGGAGAGTGGAGACATATAGAAGAGTGAGTGCTGAGGCTGCATCACTGAAGGTGACTGTCTTTTTATTTTATTTAAAAAATATGAAAAACATGTAAAATTAAAATTACAGACCCCTTTAGAGATCAATCAATGTTTCCATACATACAAACCAAAGCTATAAACCTTAGAAACCACTAATGATAAATCCTTGTTTGATTCTTTCTTTTGACTCTTTCTTTTTTGTTTGATTCTTTCTTTTACCTGGACCGGACAGATTTCCAAGCGAACTCTTCTAAAATTTGCCACTAAACTGGCTCCTATGCTGCTCTCAGTCTATGAAGAATCATTAATCTCCAGCACACTACCTGAAACAGTGAGACAAGCGATTCTATCGTTAAGACATAACGAGATGAAAATGACATTTAAAAAAAGCGAAACAAGAAAAAAATTATGTGAAAGATGTAACAAGACAGAAACAACATAAAAAGACAGAGCGAGAAAGATACAACGTAAAAGATGCAACAAGATGTTGATGTAGCAAGACAAAACCAACGTAAAATACATAACAAGAGAAAAGTAACATAAAAGATGTAACAAGATTAAAAAAAGATGTTTAAAAAAGTGGAAAGAGACATAAATGACATAAAAGACGTAACAAGATGGAAATGGCGTGAGAAAAAAGGAACGAGACAGAAATGACATTAAACGAATAACAAGACTGAAATGATGTAACAAGAAGAGTAAAACAAAATAACAATGAAAAAGAGAAGAGAGAATAAGAGAGGGAGACTCGACCGTGGAGAAAGAGTTTCAGTTAGCTTTGTACAGAAACAGTCAGTAAAAATGTCCTTCAGAGGACGAGTTTTTAGTTTTATACTCTGAGGACATTTCAGAGCCTGAACTTTTTCACTTTTACTGCAGTAAAGAAGTTGAATCAGTACTTATACGTTTACCAGAGTCTTTTATGTCTGTATGTCTACTAATCTAAGTATGGTTTTGATAACATTTCACCTCACATTATTACCTGTGTAGTAACTGATAGCAAAGAGACAGGCAGGAAACAAGGGGACAGAGGGAGAGAGCGGGGACATTATATGATATGCATGCTTGACTGTTCAGCCATGGGAACTGGATTTTGTCTCTTACCTCTGGGGTGTTTACAGTCTTGTTGTGTGTGGCTGTGCAGATAACTGCTCTGTCATGGTGATATGAAGGACATTTAGATGTTCACGCTGTCCTCAGGGAAGACGTGTGTCAAATGTTTGCTATCTGTTGTGTTACTGTATGATCTGATGTATCTGTCTGACGTCAGTGTTAAACTGATCAGTCATGAAGATGTGTGATGGCAGGATAATGTTCTCATACAACCCCACTTCAAATAATTCAGTCTATCTCAACACAACAGACACACTTCCTCCTCTCTGTCAGTTCTGTGTCAGCATGGTTCTCTGATGTAGCCTACTGACCTCACACCAGTGTTCACAAGCAAAGCTTGCTGCACTGTGGTCTGTGAATATGCTGCTATGGAAAAAGAAAAAAAAATAGAACTTTGTCATTTGCTGCATTAAAACAACTCCAACAAATACAATTTAGTCCAAAAAATATCAGTGTGTAGGATTTAGTGGTGTGAGGTTGCACATTGCAACCGACTGAATACTCTTCTCCTCACCCTCCCCTCCCAAGTGTGTAGAAGAAACTATGGTGGCGCCGAAACCTGCGAAAAACATGAAAGGCTGCATCCAGTGTTTGGTTTGTCCATTCTGGGCTACTGTAGAAACATGGATATAAAGGGCCCATTCTATGGTAATGAAAACACAACAAATCTTATTTTCAGGTGATCGTACACTTCAACCTGTTGATCCTAACAGTTACATTCAATTTCTTTCAAAATCTGCCAATAATTCCCCTAAATCTTGCACACTGGATGAAAACGTAAAAAGCTGCAAAAGTCATAACAAGACAAAAATAAGATTAAAAAAAGATGTGGTGAGACGAAAAAGATGTAAAAGATTTAATAAAATGAAACAGACAGAGGGAGTCTGAGTGCGGAGAAAAGCTGAGGTTCAGTTCACTTTGCACAGAAACAGTCAGTAAAAATGTCCTTCAGAGGACGACTTTTCTTTTATACTCTTGAGGACATTTCAGAGCCTCAACTTTTTCCCTTTTACTGCAATAATGAAATTGAATCAGTACTTCTACTTTTAGCAGAGTCTTTTTTACACCAGTATCTTCTACTTGAGTAAAGAATGTGTGTATTTTTGACATCTCTGGTAATGGACATAATAATGACATAAAACATATCATGAAAAGGAGGTAACAAGATGAAAACGACATAAAAACATAACAAATTTTTTTTTTAAATGCATAAAACCTATTTGAAAATGTTAATTTTATAAAGAAACAATGTTCTCTTGTGAATGTATGTGTCATCCACTGGTAGTGTGCATGTGAGTTCACTTCAAATCTACTTATAGTGCAGTTAAACTATAAGTTCACTTACAAGTATACTTTAATAGCATGAAAACTATTAAACCAGTAGCTGACTGAGAGTAAACTTGAAAGCATACTTTCATAAACTAAATGAAATCATGGCATGTTTTATTAAGTATTTGCATCCATTTGATTTTATTTAAATAATTTGATTTTTAATATGTATTTTCTAAAAATCCATAGAACCAGCATAAAATCGTTAACTGTGAAACCAATTAAATTAAAATAACAAAACAAAGCAGGAACTTTGCAGCAGTTGTTCCCAAAGACTGGGTCGTGACCCCCAGGTAGGTCACAGGAGATTTAATTTGGGTCACCAGATAAATCAAAGACTGTGGAAGAAATTCAGCAAATGTAAGATTTATATCTGCAGTGCAGTTAAAATGTGTGTACTGTTTTACTGATGAGAGGAAAAAACAAGATCCTGTTAATTCCACCTACATGAACTTATTCTGTCTCATTAATGAAGCAGGCTGAAATCTCGTCACTGTAAAAACGAAAATTTAGAATTTTAAGGCAGCAGAACTGGGTCATGATGGTTTGTCATTTTTAAAGAGCGGGTCCCCAGAATAAAGTTTGGGAAACACTGCAGTACATGAACTTCACACTGACCGTTCAGCTGTGGGAACTGGGTTTTGTTTCTTACCTCTGGCGTGTTTACAGTCTTGTTGTGCTTTGCTGTGCAGATAACTGTTCTGTCAGAGTGATACCAAGGACATTCAGATGTTCATGCTGTACTCAGGGAAGATGTGTTGCTGTTTGTTTTGTTATTGTGTGATCTGATGTATCTGTCAGATACACCAGTGTCAGTCTAATCAGCCGTGACGATGTGCGATCGCAGGATATAAAAAGGATGAGAGCTCAAATCTTTAACGTTGTGAGCGTTTCCACTGACCTCTCAGAACAATCCACAGCCTGTCCACCTTCAAACATGCTGTGTGGAAATGCCAGCTGGGTTGCGTTGCTGCTCTGCGCCTGTGTTGCGATGTTAGGACCTATGGGACATCCTGTAGACAACGCGCCAGCAGCAGCTCCTCAGGTGCCTCAGGTCTTACAGGGACAGATGATGCAATCTCCTGCGGCCAACCCGTACTCTACCAAGGTGAGCTCCACAATCTAAATGTAGTGAAAGCAGTGAGTGCAGCCACACTGAAGTTGTATGTTTTCAATAAGATGCTGTTACTGCAAGGAAATTAATCATTTATTTCTGTTTGCAAGACCACAGATTGGAAAAAACGTCTTGTTTGTTATATATTCTTGATCACTTCTGTGTGTGTGAGTGCATGTGTTAGTGTGTCCGGAGCTAATCTCAAATACTACTGGACCGATCAGCCTAATTTTTTTTGTGCACATTCACAACTTTATGTTCAAGGACTCTGCAAAACCCTACAAAACCTTAAAAAAAACTTTTTTGTGGCTCCACAGGCATTATGTTGTCAGGTCTTCCCATTCTTGTGAACAAGTTATCTCAAGAACGTCTCGAGGGAATTTCTTCAAACGTGGTTCAGATGTTCACTTGGACTCAAAGATGAACTGATTAGATTTTGGTGGTCAAAGGTCACATTGACCTCAATAAACAATTTTTTGGCCATAACTTAAGAATTCATACGCTAGTAATGACAAAATCGCACAAAAATGTGAAAAAATGATGAGGCGATGACATTTAACGTTCAGTCCTCTGTCCTCCTCTGTAAAAATAGTCTCTAAGTGAAGACAGCATGTTTCTTACTGGAAATTATTCACTGGATAGTATATAGTGTATAGTGAGAACTTCCATTTTGCTAGGAAAAATACACTTGATATCTTTTATTAAAGTCCTTCAAAGTTACAGGTCTATATAGTGCTAAGTTCCATATTAAACTCCCTCAAAGTCTTCACTACAGACATTACATGAGTGTGGACAGACGTGGATGTCAACTGTAACTTGACTGCTTAGTGGAGACAAACAACTGTGAGACAGTAATTCTCTATTTTATACAACCACTGACAGCAGACTTCTCACTCTTCTTAACCGGCCACTACCGCCCGCAGGTGATCAACAACTGCTTCAGCTAAAAATCTTGTTTCAGCTCAAGACATGTTAATGTTAATGGAACTTTGCAAATGTAAGCTGGTTGCATCTAGAAGTTGTGGTGATATTGCAGTAGGTGCTTCATCATCTTCACCATTCTTTAAATAGAAGATGCAAATGTTTTTTGATATTTATGTAGGTAAGTTTAATATCATGGTATAAAATGCTTTTCAACCATTTTAACTGTGACTCTTGTTAAATGTCTGGACACTTTATAATAGCTACTCTCTGTGTGTGTGTGTGTGTGTGTGTGTGTGTGTGTGCAGCATGTGCGTCCATACCAGTCGATGTGTCCTGCAGAGCAGGACTTCATCCTGAAGAGGAAATACATTGCACAGAAGGCACTCAACAGACTGGGAATCAATTGTCCACTGGTACGTCTGAAGAAACGTTACTCTCATGTCAGAAATCAGCTTTATTTTTCTGTTTCTCCCTTTCTCACTGTTTGTCCACTTTAATATTTTGCACATATATGCTAACTTTTGAGAATGTATATCCAGCAGGCAGAGTTGACTGGATTACTTTAAAAATGTACTCCAATACAGTTACTAATTACTTGTTAAAAAAAAATATGGTCAGTAACGTAATCCATGAATTACAATATTAAAGTCATGTAACTTGATTACTTTCCGTTACTTTTGGATTATCTCAATATTAATTATTTTTTAGGGCTGCAACTAACAATTATTTTCATCATTGTTTAATCAGTCAATTATTTTCTGAATTAATCAATTAGTTGTTTGGTCCATGAAATGTCAGAAAATGGTGAAAAATGATGGCAGAAATAAACCTGCTTTACTATTAGTATCTTTTGCATTCATCTGTCTCTCCTTTATTTTTCTGTTGCTACCATCTCCCATGTCTTTGTCTCTGTTTGGTTCCAGGAGGCAGTTCCTCATGTGGCACTCTTGGGGTCCGGTGGGGGTCAGAGGGCAGCCGTGGGTCTGGTGGGCTCCCTCTATCAGTTGCAAAAGGAGGGTCTGCTGGACACGATGCTCTACCTCGGAGGAGTTTCTGCTGGTTGCTGGTAAACACTTAGACACACAGTTACATGTAATGAATATGAACACTGCTCTGACAAACTTTATGATCCTGCATCTGTACAGCGCCTCCTGGTGGTTCATTGAGGAGTACTGCATCTGTAGTTAGAGGGGAGAAAGTTGCTGGTTTGAATCTAAAATCCTCCACCAGCAGCTAGTGTTTAACTTTCACCTTTACTTCACTACTGTTAATATAGTTCAGCAGGGCAGGAAGCAGCTAATGACAAATACTTAAATTACTGTAATTAAGCAGTTTTTTGCTGTACTTTTATGAGTACATAATCAAATCTTTTGCTTTTATTATCTTAAGATATTATCACCCTCATGCTGACTGAAGGTCAGGTTTAGTTTTTTAGTCCACAAAACACTGCTGGAGTTTCACAGGAAAACAGAGTCATGCCAAGTTGACTTGAAAGACGTCATTCACACCATGTTTTTAGATTGAATATTCACTGTGGATCTTTAGCTTGGAGCCTCGTGCATGAGCCCGGGCATGTTGGGGGTTTAGGAGACGTGGATTACACCAGACGAGCAGTATGGAGGAATTTGATGTTTTGGGGGTTTTTTTCTGTTTGGAAACTGGTCACCATTCGCTTCCATTGTCTGGGAGATTCTGCAACACTGTTTTCTTGTGAAACTCCAGCATTATTATTATAATTATGATTTATCTCCAAACCTTTCATCTGCATTTTTGTAGCTAATAAGCTCATCTGACAGCAAACAGGCCAGTGAAAACAAAGACATATGAACAAACAACAAAACAGTGCAGCACAGTTTTGGAGTAAGGATGTTAATGATTAATAATTAATCAATTGATTAAGAATTTAACTAGTTAAAAATGTATTCATCAATATTTAATCGATCTAGAAATGGCAGTAATTGCACCTCATTTAACATTGTTTTGTGTGGAGGAGCCATTTGTTAAATAAGAAAACTTAAACCTCTCCAAGGTGAGTGTGACCACTGAAAAACAGAACAGGAGTCATTTAGACTGAAGATTTGGAGAAACAGAAACCCCTCTGATTAAACGGCTGCTTTTGATGGTGGAAAGAGTACTGAAAATCTGTACTCAAATACAAGTACTGTTACATTACTGAAATATTATTCAGTTAGTAACAGTACATGTGGTAGAAAAATACTTAAGCAAAAGTAAAAAGTATTCTCAAAAACTACAAGAGTATCAGTTCATTTTAACCATTGATGTTTAATACATTAGCCCCAACAAACAACAATCTGATATTTATGATAATCTAATCAATCAAATTGACCAATGAAAATACGTCAATGATACCTCTACAAAGACAGTTTTAATATCTAACAACAGGGACTGTAGCCTGTGTATGTGATTTGATCATGATATTTTTATGGATTCATATTAATATAATAGTTAATTTTTTTGAACTAACAGGACAGAACTTTGGATGCGGGACAACAGTTTGTAGTTCAGGACTGTCCTGAATTTTTCAGGACTGATCTGAATTTTTCAGGACGTCTGGTCACCCTATGCCTCATGGGTATTGCAGTGCAGTTTGAGTTGACTGCCTGCACTAGCCTGCAGTCGGCTTTCCTTTTGGTAGAAAGCCTGTTCTCAAGTTAAGCTGCTTGTGGTGCATCTTTGATTGAAACAAAAAATGTGTAAATGTGAAGTTACTAGGTACACTTATAGGAAAAATCTGCCTCTTTTCATGTGGATATCCTGTCAGTGTTGATGGTAAATGTAGTCATCAGTGTGTGCAGAGAAAGCTGAGTTCACTGGCTGCCAAATCTGTTGCTCTTCCTGCATCCAGTGACATCACAGTGATGTCACTGGTGTTACAGGCAGTTTCCACTTGGATATCTGAGTAATGCTAATGCTAATGCTGTGTTTTGGCTGGTAAATTCCTGTTCAGACCTAATGTCAACACTGTTTCCTGTATTAGGTTTTGCAGTCAGCTAAACTCTGCACGTTGTATTTGGACAGGTTTCATATGTAATAATAAGTGTGACACTACAAATGAAGGATCAAGCATAAACATATTGTGTTGCATTTAAAAGATTCATTTCATCTCTACAAGGTGAACATTTTGCTCCAAACTAACAAGTTAAACACTCAGAAATATACTTCAAGTCACAAAAGTCAGTTGTACTCACTGGCGGTGGCACTCAGTGTGTCAGAAAACCCAGAATGGTAGAACAGAGTCACTTTATCACAAAACAGGAAAAGAAACACACTACTTCCTGTCACATGTCTTATTTATTTCCTGAGCGTAAACTGCGCTACCTAAACTTAACACAAGGTGGCAGTAGACAAAGTAATATCTATAGGTTAGGGTGGTGTTACAGGACATGGAGCTTCCTCACATGCACACTCACATTACTCCTCACATTAAAGAAGGTAACAGGCTGTTACGTGCTCTGACATATTTATTAGCTTAT
>JAJHUR010121665.1:13715-24806 GCA_027495735.1 Lutjanus campechanus | reverse complement strand
CATTGATAAAATATTACTCAATTACAAGTAAAAGTACTGGTGTTTGAAAAATACTCAAGTAAAAGTACAGAGTATTCGTCAAAAAAACTACTCAGAGTATTAGTTACTTTTAATCGGTGATGTCACCGTCACCACTCCAGACTAGGGCTCTAAATTTTGTGTGTTTTGCTTTACCAATAGTTAAAATGCTAACAATCAATTAATCATTAATAATTGATAAGATACAAAACAAGTGTTTTTTCCCTCATTTTGATTGGTTGTTTTTTCTCATTTTAAGTTTTTATTTCCCTATTCAGCAAATGTCTCAGGCAGACAAAAAACAAAATTAGATGAGGAGCAGTTGCTGCCACGACTATTGATTAAATATCCATAAATACATTTTTAACTGGTTAAATTCTTAGCGCAAAAATCAAATAAAGATCAATAATTAACATCCTTTTTTTTTGGTTTTGTTTTGTTTTTCATCCATATGTCCTGGTTTTCATTGGCTTGTTTGCTATCAAATCACCTTACTGGCTACAAAAATGCAGATAAAAGGTTTGGATATTAATTAAAATTGTACTCAGTATTCAACTATGATTTTAAAAGTAACTAAGTAGATTACATGGCATAATGAATACTTAAGTACAAGTAAAAGTACAGACTTGAAAATCTACTCATAAAAGTACAAGTACCCCAAAAAACTACTTAATTACAGTAATTTGAGTATTTGTAATTAATTACTTCCACCCCTGGGAGAAACTGTAATGATAGGGATGATGACATAAGTGCTTCTGAAGTGGAGATTTCTGGTCCAGAGTAAGATAAAATCTTATTTTGACAGAACGGCCTTTGAAGATATGTATTGCATGTGCATTGATTTTTGTAAAACAAACACCTAAATATGTATTTCTTGGATCCCTGTAGATCGATGCAAACAATTAAAAAGGATCTGTCTGGATCTACACAGTTTCTGCCGGTTAAAAGGAAGTTTTTCCTCGCCACAGTCACCTTAGTGCTCGCTCTTGGTGGAAACGGTTGGGTTTCTGTAAAGAATATTAAAAAAAGTACGACCCAGACCTGCTCTATACGAAAAGTCCTCTGTTATGATTTGGCACTAAGAAAATAACATTAACTTGACCCAGTGCTTGAAAAACTTGCCTGTCTTGTCTGAAGTTAGCATATTGATACCACTTTCATGTCTGTATAAATAGGAAGCTAATGCTAGCACCTGGCTAACTACCCTTAGCATAAAGAAAAGAGGAAGCAGCTTGCCTGGCTCTGTCCAAACAGAGGCATGTGTGTCTTTATGCTAAGCTAAGTTAGCCATCTAGTGGCAGTCGCTTCATATTAACATACAGAGGGGTAATCAACTTTCTTCTCCAGCTAACTATCTCAAAGGCAAGAAAACTTACTCCCCAAAATATCAAACTTTTCCTTTCGTTTCAAGAAACTGGGCAGTATTAAGCTCAATATTCCACATTTTTGTATATTAACATTTGTTTTTATTATTTCATTTTATTTTACAGAGGATGGAGAAATCAATTACATTTCAAAAGCATTAGTCCCTGCATCATCAAAGCAGTTACTGTTTTACATATTTATACATTTGTTTTTTTTTTTACCAAAAGAAGTTTATTTTTTAAACTCACTAAGTATAAAGTGCGGCAGTGATGAGACAACAGTCGAAGTTAAGGAGGATTAGAGTGCAAGAATGTCGTACGCGTGCATCTCAAAAGTCTTCTTTTCATCTCTTGCCGATCAACATTTATTATCACAGGAAGGTTTGTCAGTCTCTGTCTTCGGACTAGTGCAGCAGAGGGAAGCAAGACAACACAGTATTTCCTCTATATGAAGATTTGACCATTCTAGGATCCTTAAAAAGGCAGCTTTAGCAACATAGGTGATAGTCATGTAAATGACTAAAAACAGGTTTCATGGTGGAAATACATTTGCACTATTTTGGCCAGGGTGTGGGTTTGTGGGGAAAAAAGAAGGCAAAAACAAAATTACACATCAAAAGAAAATCATATGGCAAAAGTCCCTTTTTTAAAAAAAAAACATTATTTGACAGATTATCTGTGTGAGTTAATCATTATGAATTCATATACTTCAGACAGATAAGGGTCAAGTCTCCCATGAGAACAAACTGAGAAGCATGATTTAAAATTGGTGTCATTCTGCATAAATTATTAACAAAACAGGAGACATACGGTGAGACATAAAAACTCGTGACACAGAGACAAAATTAATGACTAGAGAGACGATTTTCTGGATACTGATAAACGTAGTCTATAACGTGATCAATAAGCGGGTCCCTTTCTGTATCCAACCTAAAACTTTTATGTTTCCTGCAAATTTCTCAACATTTTAAATGCCCTCAACGTCTTAAATGTCAGTGTTTCACCAACAGTAGGTGGTGGTCCACATGCCCCCAGTTTGGAAAAACGGGTCACACAGGTGTGCCAGCGCAGAATATTTTGAATATTTTCACCACTTTACTTCGCTGTCAGACAGCCTTTTCCAACAGGAAAAAGCAGGGCTTGCTGGTCTACTGCTGCAACAATCTTTTAGTTAGTCTGTGTTATTGTGTGACTCACACACTGAAGTCACACAGTAACACAAACACAGTAACTTGATTGAGGCAGCGGCAGACCAGCAACTCCTGTGTTCTGCAAGGTAAAATTGCTTGATTTCCTAAATGAAGGCTTGTTGAGCAAGAGAAGGTGATATTTGGCTTATTTTATTTCCCATTGGAGAAGTCTATCTGATGGCAAGGTGAAGCAGTGAAAACATTCTAAATATACATTTTTTTTAGGTGGCTAAAATACTTCCTGCTGCTGACCCTGTACACCTGCCGTTTCTCCAAGCTGGCATCTACTGTTAATAATATACACTGACCATGAATAAGCACTTCATATACCCCCCACTTCAAATAATCCAAACTATACCTTTAAATATTTTAAATTCTATTTGATATTAATTTCCCTTACCAAAGGGGAATATACCCTGAAAGCTGGCCATAAAATGTGCTATACAATATCAGGTAAAACAGTTAAACAGCTTCATCAGTTCCTTCAAGAACTGAACACATACCGTTCTTGGTGAAGGACACCTCATAAAAACCCTCACACACAGAGACAATAAGGACATTAAAAAAAAAAAACTTTCACAACACATTTGTCAGAGGCCTTCCAGTCAGTTGAAGATATTTTCCCTTTTGGATGAGGTAGGAGATTAATCTTAAGTCAAATGCTGAGTAACAGGCTTAGATTGTGTAAGAATGTCTGTTTACACTGTAGTTAGGAATTTTGTTATGTAATAGTTGAGTTGTCACTCCGGTCAGTGGCACCACCACTCCCTCTCAGATAATGTACAGATGAAAGACAACAGCTAAAATATTTTCGGTATGTAAATAAAGCACAGTGGTGATTCGTGAGTTTTACAGAGAGAAAGGCCGCACAAACACAAAGAGAAAAGTGTTTATCAGGGATTCTAGATGTTTCCACTCCAAGAGAAAGTTATTTTACGTATAAATAATCTGCAGCAGTGGAGCACACAACATGTAATGTGTGCTCCACTAACTGCTCGTCTTATCTAATCACAGATTCCTAGAACTGTGTCACATCACAAACCCTGGATACTCTTCATTTACGGCTCATCTGTTTTTAAGTGCTGTAAGTGTACTCCCTTGTTAGGCCGACTGTGCCTTTACCTTCACCTGGCATTGGGTCGGCCCTGGCGCTGCTGAGGTGACTTATTGTGGTGTTCGGACAGCCACTGGCGACAGATGTTCTGCATCACCGAGTCCTGTGCTCCCTCGGCGGCCTGAAGGACGTCCTGGACCAGCGGGCCGGCACGGCTTGGGTCCAGCTTCACCGCCTGCAGGTACGCCGGTCGCAGTTTGCTGCACAGCAGGTAGGCTTTGATCTGCAGGCAGACAGACGGACCATCAAGCATTTTTGTTTCAAGATTTTCAAGATTTCAAACTGAAGCAGTTGTTGATCACTGGCGGCCCCAAGCGGCTGGTTAAGAAGAGTGAGAAGTCAGCTGTCAGTGGTTATGTAAAACAGAGCAGTCAAAAACTAGAATTACTGCCTTACAGTTGTATGTCTGCACCAACCAGTCGAGTTACAGTTTATATCCATGCCTGTCCAGACTCATATTGAAGTGAGCTGTTTGAAGGAATGTAATATGCAACTTGCCACTAAACTGACCTGTAACCATGAGGGAATTTAATAAAAGTGTTATCACTATACATGCATGTATGATTCCAGTGAATAATCTCCAGTGAGAAACATGCTGTCTTCACTTTTTTTTTACAGAATAGGACAGAGAACTGATAGAGAGCAAAACATTATCATGTCACAGTGACGTTGACCTTTGACCTTGTGGATATAAAATGTCTTCACCTCATCATTTTACCCTATTAGATATTTGTGTGCAATTTTGTCAAAATTGGCACGTGAATTCTTGAGTTATGTGTTTAGTGAGGCGACTGTGACCTTGACCTTTGACCACCAAAATTTAATCAGAAGCAAATGCATGATCCCAGCTTACGCCCAGCAGATAATTACAGTTTAATACATTTAAACAAAATCCCGTCCCACAAGAAACCCAAACCTATTGCACCATTGCAAAAGTACAATATGATATATCAAAACATAAGTTCAATGATAAGCGTGATCAATGATTTATAAATACACAAAGAACAAAAATTACTTAAAAAAAGGGGTACAAAAATAAAATTTAAAAAATAAAAGTGTGGTGGTGTTCAGGGGTTATATCTACACATTTGAAATGTCTGAGGCGTCCCTGATTTTCTACCTGATTTTTTTGCCAAATGATGTAAAAGTTTTGGACGCAGCTCTTGTAGCGTAATTTTTCTAGGGTCAAATGATGCATAAGATCTCTAATCCATAGATCAGAAGTTAGAGGAAATCTTTTTCCATTTTAGCAATTTTAGCAAAGGCTGTCATGCTTCTGCCGCATTGGCTGACTCAGAGATCCCGCTGTACTGTGCCAAATATTGCTATAATGGCAAGAGGTTCTATGGATATTGTCAGAAAAGAATCTGATTATAGGCAGCCAAAAACTTGTTCATTTTGAGCAGAGTTACACATCTTTCTGGAGGGTCTATAAACATTGATTTTATAAGTGCAGAAGATTTTCCTCCAGGCAGGGAGGCCAGATGAAAGGAACAAGCTTCAAGGGAAAATTAAGTGATAAGACTGGTAAGAGGGAAAAATATGAGGAAAGAGGAAAGAAGAACAGCTGGCACTCAATCAAAGTGACCTGGGGATTTCTGCATTTAGAAAAAATGGCCTCTGGCAAGAAAAGCAATAATATTGACAGCCAGAAGAATAAAGAAGAATAAAATCCTATGCAGTCACTTTTATATTACCTTGCTTTCTGTGCTCTTCGTCTCTAGAATGAGACTTTCCAGGTCCTTGGCCTGAATAAGATGAAGGACAACAGGGACAGACAACATAGAGCAAAGTTATTATCATGATTTGTTGTAGAAGTGCACTCGATATTTCATCCTTGCACATCATCTGCTGTCTTCAAAAGACTTCTGTCACTCACATCAGCTGGTCCTTTATCTGCAATGGAGACACAGCTGAGGATGAGGGCATCACAGTCGTTTTTGGTGGCTGTGCCTGATTCGCCGACACACTTGAGCAGCTGTCGTACGGCTCCGTACTGCCTCTGCCGGACGAGCCTTTGGCCGGCTCGCACGTAGACCGCCTGAGCCTCCAGCTGAAAGTCCTGAGGCAGGAAGAGACGGAGAAAGAAAGTTTTTAAATGGGAAATCACTGACGAGTAAACGTGTTGTTTACACTTGACTTCTCTTGACTATGCATCTTTAATGTGTCAGATTTTTTTGTTTCTGTATTGCATTTAATCAGTTATAGAAAGTGTCTTTTTACTGTTTTTGTTGTCTAAATCAAGATTGTAAAGTTAAATTAATTATTTTACATTACATCTGGACAGGGGGAGATGATTTTGCTCTCATTTTGTGCTTGATGGCAGGATATCTCAAAAAGTTCTGAATGGATTTAGACAATTTCTGAGAAAATTTGTCGCAGGATAAGAAAGAAGTGATTATTTTTTGCTCGTGATTCTGCTAATTCAAATCAGATATGACTGTGGCAATTTTGTCTCAGAAAATAATTTTCTCAAGCGCTTTAAGCCAGGATGACATTCAGCAGCACGCAGGTAACGAGTGCCATGTCTGACCTGAATCTGCCTCTGGGTGAGAACCTGTTTCAATTAAAAATCATAAAAATCAGTGGAAGTTTCTCTTGGCGTCTCTCTAAACAGCAGCTTGCTGGGGAATAAAGTACGATTCTGGCATTCATGATTACTTTTTTAATTCTATAATGAGTCGGAAACATCTGGTAATTCAGTTGAGATACAAATGTTTTGTGCAGCAGAAACGTGTGAAAACAGAGGCTGTTGTACTCACAGCAGATGGATGTAGTGTATTATAGATATTTTAAAGTCACAGAATAATTTAAATTCACGCTTACTGCATCAAACTAGAAACAAAAAATGGTTGGAACTTGAAAAGCAAACAGACAACCCAAAAACACAATGCCGCAGCCACAACTTTCCCTGGCGTCGAGGCTGAAAAACATGGCAAATATCCTCTCATACACAACATACCTGTATGACTCTATATGCAATGCCAAAACCCTCCTCTATGTTTTTTCCTCCAAGCATCACCTGCAAAAAATACAAATTAAAGACATTTTACTACTTTAACGTTTCAACTAAGTTCAACAGAATGTTTTTATATCCATAATATAAATCAAGCATGGAAAACTCATTCATTCATTCATTCAACCTTTATTTTAACTCGGAAATACATTGAGGCCGAGACCTCATTTACAATTTACAATCAGCAATTTAATATTTTACATCAATTACACAAATGAATAATCAACAGTGTTATTTGGATTTTTATGAATAACTTTAAAAAAACAACTCCTTTAGTTATATAACTAGTGAAAAAAAATCTGACTTTAAGGCCTCAATTTCAACAACACCTATAAAACTGATGTTTAAGGGGGTCTAAACCTTTTCTAAAGTCAAATTCAAGCACTTCTCAAACATTTTTGAGGTGAATTTTCAAGCTTTTTTAGCACCTTACAGCTCTGGTAAATTACATATCTATATTATGATTATTTCATCCCCCAAATCTTATTGTGCCATAAATAACCAAAATTATGTTTCGTGATATTCTACAGAAGGGTGCAAAATTAAAGGAGTGTGTATTCAAATAAGCAAGTTATGCAAAATTGGGAGTGTATCTACTTTCAACAAATACCAAAATGCATGTTCAGTGCTACAGTACAAGTGCTAAAATATGTTTTTTTTAACCTTTCACATAACTCCCACATGTCTAATCAAAGGTTTTAATACGAGGAAAATCAGCTGAAAGGCAGTGGCCGATTTTTAGCAAACTTCATCTATTAAGTGGTTCATAGATTTTGAAATACCAGAGGCTAAGAACAAGGAAAATCACAACAGGAAGCTCACCTTGCAGGCAACCTCAATTTTCATGGGGCTTCCTCCAAACAGTGTAGGCGGTGTGTTGGATCCAGCAGACTTGGATGAAGGTGTAACGGTCTGTGGAGCTTTGGAGGACGACGCCGTCTCACAGCGGTGGAGGAAACGAGTCACCTCCAGCTGAAGCTCAATGGTGTTCATGTGTCTAACAAAAACAGGATGGGAGAGGTCCGTATTTTAAAAAAAATACAAGACTAAAAAATTAAGAGGTGGTAGTAATGGAGCATAAAAACAAATAATCTTTTTTCTTATCCTCTCTTTGAAATAAGGATATATTAAATGACCTCGACACGTCACTGGACGACATCATCTTCCTGAATGAGTTGACCTGAGACTTTCTCCTCCCAGCACCCCGACCTTGCTGCTCCTGCAGGTACGTCCTCAGGTGCTCTTTGGCTCGAACCAGCCAGCGCTGCACAAGGTCAAAGGCAGGGTCAACTTTCTTATACAAGCAGGAAATCTTTTTGTCAACACCTTAACTGTCGAAAAAAAGAGATGTACCTGCTGTTCTCCCAGCTGTAGGTACGAACTGGCTCCATGTGTGAAGAATCGGATACAGGTCATGGCTGCACGTACGTGATCCTGTAAAGGTAATTTTACATATTACTAACAATATATTTATTTAATTATCTATGATGAAATCTAACAACAACAACATTATTCTCCAATGCAAAAACAGAAACGTACAACAAAGAAAACAGCCTGTAGAGTCAGAATATTTTCACATCTAACGCAATAAATTAAGGATTTATTCTGAAAAAAGCAGAGTAGTTGATTTTTAAAAACAGACTAATCACGAGGTTTTGGTGAGTTTTATTTTTTAATATATGTTTTACAATGAGTTAACAAGGCAATTAATTTTGTCTTAGTTCAGTAAAACAGAGCAACTTGGATTTAAATGGTGTACCGTTTCCTGTTAGAATATAACTTTTATACATATAACTTGCCAAGACCCCTCCAGGGAGTCATAAGATGAATCTAATGGGTTGCAACATGATTACTGTGGTAGGAAATAAGAAAAAACAAAACTCTGATACACAAAAAGCTTCCATTTCTTCCATCTTTGCCTTTCTCCTGCAAAAAAGTATAGTTTTACCTCTTTAGGCCCAGAAATTTCTTATTTTCGTTTACGTATTGAGTGCTTGTAAGACAAAATATGTTGGTAACCTCAAATTTAATCTATAATCTCTAATTATACGTCTTTACCTCGAGGCCAACAGAAAACATTCATATTGTACCTATGGAAGCACATTGCTGCCAATGTGATGGAGAAAAGATCTTGTAAGTCAGTATAATGAGAAGTCTTCTAAAAATAATGACCTAGTATGTCAAAATACTGACTTAGCATCTCAAAATAATGATTTGAGTTTGACTTAGATACTATTTTGAGAAAGTTTAACCATTAATGACATGCAGGATCTTTTTTCCACAGTAGCAGAAATGGGCTTCCACAGGTATTTAAAGCCCTGCCTGAGTTTAAAAGAGACTCATTTGTGTGCTAATGGTCAGTTGGTTAAGGCACAGATCATGTACCACTGATTCCTGGTATTTCAATCAAGCCAGGAAACTCACCACTCTTTTTCCCCTTTCAAATGACAATTCAAATCTAAAAAAAACATCGGAGACTGACCATCATGAACTGCTGGAGCTGGTACAGAGTGTTGTAGTATCCCCGCCGCTGCAGGAACTGGCACGAGGCGATGAGGTAGCGACTGCATGTTTCCAGGCCGGGGTCAAGTTTTTCCAGAATCCCCTGCAGCGTGCCAAGACGTCCCCGCTCCAGACTGGGCTGTAACACACCCTCTAGAAACACCTCATCCGGGCAGTCCTGAGCCATGATCAAGTAGAAAAACAGGTGTCAAACTTGGGGAAAAGAGAAGCAACGACACGTGCAGCAGTTGTTTCAGACAAATTACGTCACACTTCCAGAACGTCCAGTCATATCTGGTGGTCAGTTTATAAAATTTCTGCACTTGAGTGATATTCAATAAGCTGCTACTTTTTTGATCAACCTACAGCTTGTTTCTACGGTCCAAACATGGTACTCAAGAGAACTTTCTTACCATTTTGCCTCACTGACAGTGAACCAAGGTTAAACTAAAGTCAAACGGACCTTGTTTACTGGACGGAGTTCGAGTGACCTGACTTCCTGCCAGATTTAAAAATCTTGGCGACAGATCTGAAGTTGGGTCAGATGATCCTCTGACTCCAGACAAACTACACCACAAAAGATTATTGAGATTTCTATTTTAAGTCATACACCTGTTGCCATTTATTCTTCTGACTTGTCAAATTAAACGAAACTAAAGGATTAAAATATACTGGACGTTCATTTAACTTGCTTTAATATGTTTAAACTTCCCCTTTAAGTATTTTTGGATTCGTGCATCAGCTGAATGTCTGTTTGTAAACTGTAAACACTGAGCCTCACCTTGTTGAGCAGGTATGTTAGGGCCTCCGTCATGCAGTCATGACGTATATAGAAGCTGATCAGAGCCAGGTGAGTGCCATACGTGTTCAGGTAGTAGAGACACTCCTGGTGGAGGCTGCCGCTTGGTGTCGGACCCTCCGGTCGATCCGCAGGACCGGCCTCGCTCAGGGCGTCCTCCAGCTCCCGCAGAGACGCCAAGATGTCCTCACCAGAAGACTGACAAGAACATGCAGAAAATCACTCAAAGGTGAATGTAATTCTTTCTAGTTATACAACATAAACATTAATGTGGTATGACAAAACTGGATTAAATCAGTGATAGTACTGATCTACCCAGGAAGTCAGCTGGCTTGCATTTGCTGCGTGTTTCATAAGTGCACAGAAATGTCAAAGTTTGGGAGAAAGAGAAGAACAGCCACATGAATAAATCTCATATTTGATGTCAGTGGAAACAAGACCGTTTGTAAACTGTGGAGGTAGAAATAAAATGAAATTGAAGTGACTTTTGCAGACGAGTTATTTAGAAATTCTTGCAAAGATAGACAAACTTCAATGTTTTATTATTTCCTTATATCAGGTCATCGTCATCTATAACAGACCGTTGCTATGGATACAGTTCTGACCATAGACTCTGGAGGAGCAATAAAATCATTTCAAAGTCAACAGGGCTGACAAAATTAACACTGGATTGAACAGGTGTCACAGGTACTATTAATAGTTCCTCAAAAGAATGCATAACCATAATTACTTAACAAAACTCTCTCACACGAAACGCCCATGTAATCCTGTCCAATAGAAACTACACACGCCAGAGTAAGTGCCGCGCATTCCTCCCGATGTGAAGGAGCCAAGACCGTTCTGGCACCAAACAATACGCGGGAGATTCCTGTGGTGTCATGTACCACAGCTGGGGGGGATGAAGAAGTCTGGCACATTCTGTACAGTAAGACTCTACAGTGTGCACACCTGAATTCTACTGTATTATGACACACAGTGCAGACACATATATGGTAAATGATGTGATTTACAGCCATGTTTTTAAGAAAGATGTTAATTGTCTTCTGCCTTCTATGAAAGGTAATTACAGAGGCCCTATATATATATAT
>JAJHUR010121665.1:0-12397 GCA_027495735.1 Lutjanus campechanus | reverse complement strand
TTTGCATCTCAAATCAACTCTGACAGACTATTTGCACCGTTATTTGCAAGTGATCAGATTAGATTTGTGTGCTTAGACATCATCGATCTATCTGCACGAGGTTGCTGTGGTAACGACACAGGCGTGATTAACTGCATCCACCGGGGACACGGCTTTCCAAAGCAGAAGCATAGGAAATGGATCACGCTGCGATGCTCAGATGCCCTGATGCATTTCCATCACTCCGTATTTGATGATGTCATGTGTCTCATAGCAAGCGACACAAAAGAGACTTTGAAATGCGAGTTGAGCGGCCAGAGCGTTCTGACTGAGACGCATCTGTAGAAATCTGATTGGATTCACATTTCAGACCACCTACAAATGTGGCTTGGACTTTTTTTTTGGCCGTCTCGACTTTCTAAAATCAATCTGGATATAATCCTGCCAAAAAACAGATTCTGGCTGGCAGTCTGAACAAGGCCTAAATAATCCCCCAGTGTCCTTAAAAACACAAACAAATACTGTTTATGTGACAGTCACCAAGGGTTACATCTTACCTGTCACATAAGGCGAGATCCTGGCTGCGGCCGACCTTCACAAACATCAGTTTAGCGCTGAACAGCAGCTGCCGCATGATGTCGGTGAGGAGGCAGGCGTCCACCTCAGGATTGGTCAGCTTACGAGACAGAGAGCGGCAGTGGCTGATGAGCTGATGACCGCAGGCTGTCTGATCACTGTGCAGAGACAAGACTGCCACGCAGAGGTACGCACTGGGAGCCTTGGGGTTATAACAAAAGACCATCATTAGTCTAACTGCATTCACTGGGTTACTTCCACTATGAGACAACTGAATATGTGTTCACTTTATGTAAAATAATTTCACTTCTTTACTTTCTATTCTATCTACCTTCATTCTAAATATAGCATACACTTAAACTGATATCGATTTTTTTTAGATGTGTCTTTTTTAAGTGGCTAAAATATATTTTGCTGCTCAACTACAGTATATTGCTTAGCCTTTGTACTGGGGGCATACTGCCACCTACTGTAGATAATAAACTGACTGTGGATAAGTAGCTCATACAACCCCACTTCAAATAATCCGAACTATTCCTTTAATACAAGTCACCTGCAATGTCAATCCTGTGCAATGATAAAAGCTCAGACCTGTTCGTAGTAGAACTCGCTCCTCAGCAGCTGGTTCTCTGCGGGGTTTGTGCTGAGTTGGATCTGTCGTTGCACCACTTCAGGCAGATGCAGCATCCCATCGAGAGCTTCTGTTGTGACTACGGGGCTCCCAGCCACTGCACAAAGATAAAACAACAGAACAAAAGCTCATCATTACAGCCTCTTTATGTTAATGATTTAAAAACAGCTGCATTTTGGATGTTCCAGGTGGCTTTTTCAGAACGCAAGTATCAGGATTTTATACTAGGTCAATCCTACATCCTGCTTTTAGTGACAAATAAAAAGCTTCTCATTTTGATACAGCAAAGAAGAAATAGTTTACATAACATTTCTGTAGCTATTTAATTTACCTTCAGCTGGTTCCAGCTCATCATCAGAACTGCAAAAGGAAAAAAAAAAGAAAACAGCACAAATAAATTTCAAAAGACAGAAACAATTTCTATCCATCTACATCCTTTCTTGCAGGGTTTGTAGTCCACTATGGCACGTTTGCAAAATTCTATGACTTTCTCTCAACTTTCTACAGTGGAGCGTGCATGTTAGCGGATGTAAGTCTCTCTCCGTTTTCAATATGGCGGCCTGGTGAGTTAGTTCTTATATTACAGGTAAACAGTACACTAAAATATGTTTCTGAAGGCATTTTAGGTGAGACATAGGCAATACAGTAAGAGAATCCTGATCCGTATTTGACCAGTACTGCCTAGTTTCACAGTTTGATTTGAGTTTCAGGAGGTTCCGGTCCCAAGCAGGGCACAAAATACCAGCCAGTGATTACAATCTTTCTCATATTACAGCTAAACGGTACACTAAAATATCTTTCTGAAAGAATTTTAGGTGAGAAGTAGGCATTGCAGTAACAGACACTGGATCCATATTTGATCAGCACTGCCTGGTTTGACAGTTTGATCTGAGTTTTGTGAGCAGTTTGTGCTCAGATGGCAACTTTACTGAGTTAATGACGCACGCATTTGTTTCGGTCTGAGACGCTAGTGGTCGACTGCAACCTCTAATGGCAGTGAATGTTGCTTACAGCATCTTTACACTCCCAAATTTGGGAATCTTATTGTTTTCAAACTTAAAACTGAACTGAAAATTGTTTGTTCCAGGTTAAGGGCACATATACTGTAAGTAAATTGTATTTAAGTGTCCTTTCTACATTATATCACTCTTAATGCTATGATATTCAACACTTTCCATGACTACAGTTCTGTAAAGGACATTCTAAGTATGTTGTTAAAAAAGAATTTATTTGACAAGTGTGGTTTGCTGTGCTGAAGGCTCCAGGCTCTTACTCTGGGTGAAAGTAGGCGTAACACTGGTCACAGACTCTGACTTCATCTCCTGGGCATCCCTCAACAGGCATCTTGTGCTCTGAACACGCGTGACAAACCAGCCGGCCACATCTCCGACAATGGTGCCGTCTGTTGAACTAAAAGCAGAAAGACGAACAATCGAGATAACATGTTACATCATGTTACTGTAACAATAGTTTCCTTTCACAAGTTTGATTTGTCATGATTGTAAGGAAAAATACCAAAGAAAAACAAAGTCCTTTTAATTTAAGGCAATTCTAGGTCAGGTCAGGTAGAACATCATTTGTCCGCACTGGGGAGTTAGTGTTGGACCTTAATGTATAAAAATTGTATATGCTGAGCAAGTACTTCTGTTTAATTTATGAGAGCAGCAGTGAGTCTCAAACGGTTTTGCCGACTCACCATGGTGAACCTCTCCCGCTGGCAGACCATGCACACGTGCTGCTGGGTGTCAGGGACCCAGTCTTTGCGGGCTGGCGGTTGGTCTGGAGGCTGAAACTTGGCGGGCGAGCGGCGTTTTCGCCCTCCTGAGCTTCGATCCTTCTCCCTGTCTGTGCTGGTTGAGGAGGGTGTGTGTGTTGGGGTGCTGCCTGTAATTTCACACAAGAGAAGAAACGATCAGAAAAATCAAGAAGAACAAGTTTCAAACCACAAACTTCAATCAATAATTGTCACTTAAAACTAAAATCACTCCAGAAACAAAACCAGTAAAAGAACTTCATTTGCATTTCTTTAAATTAATATTGAATCAATCTGCAAAAGTCCACTGCAGTTAAAGAAAACATCCCTCAAATAGAAAAAAAAAACAGTCTCAATTATCTGCCAGGCTGAAGTACGAGCAGGTAAATTCCCTTATGGAGGATCAATATGTGTATCAAGTCATAATTATCAAACATGTGCTCACCTGAAGAGTGTGTTGGAGATTCAAGTCGACTGGACGATTGGGAGCTGTCCTGAGCAGGACACTGCATCAGCATGTCCTGGAGGCTCATGACAGAGTCTGAAAAGTAAGCAGTTATATATTTAGGCACAAGTTGCGATCAAAGGTGACTGGGCTGCGCTAAAATATGAGTATTTCACAAGCAAAGTTTGTTTTTAAACTTTCATTCCAAGCCAAGAATATTCCCAGAACCTCTCCGCTTACAAGTTAGAGTCTGTACGTTTGTATGAATTTGTCTCAGTCGTACGTCAGTCAGTACCCCTGAACAAGACACAGGCTCACAACTGGAGTCGTTCCATTAGTGCTGCAGGGATCATTTCCACTCTAATGCTAGGATAGGTTAAACACAGAGACTGATTCTCACTGTACGTTGTACTCTGTATGATTGTATATGTGGCAAAAAAGTTTACCTTTATCTTCAGGAGTTTCTGAAAAACTTTTTTCTCTATAACAAAATAAACCAAACTCAAATGCTTCAGAGTTACATACTTCCTTAGCACAATGCAGGTGTACTTTCAATAATAAGTTAAGTACGTGCTTTCCATAATAAAATTAGCTAAACTATTATCTAACCTGGGAAATATCTTGGGCTGTACCTGGCTAAGAATTTTGTCAGTCAAATCAGATTTGGCTGCTCAATAAGAAGATTTGACAATTCTTTGCTTTGTTTTCAGTTCAGCACAACACTAATCTCCTATGTCAGCCTACATCTGTATGTTTTACTAGTAAGGCTCACATTTTAACGCCTTTTTTTAATCATCTGTCCTGTGAAAACAACCAAATTCTACACAGTTAGACAGTAAAAGCGTGTGACCTCTTGATCATAGTTCAGGCATATAATACCAGGGAAGCACAGAGTGTCTCTCCAGGGAAGCTGACTACACATCACTTGCACTCCCATCAATCTTCTCCACTTCCATCACAGTTAGTTTTGTGGTTATTGTCAGTGATTGTCACCACACAATGTCCACTGAGAACTTACCAGATCGAGATCTCTCTCTGGGGGCGCAGGAGAAGTCGAGGGCCTTGCAGGCGTAATCTGCCAGAAGCTTATCGATGTCCTCGGCACCGAAGCCGGCCTCCTGACCGACCAGGAGGCTCCGCAGGGTTCGCACCGCCACGTCCGCCCAGTCCACCTTCAGGTTCATCAACAGCTGCTCGAGCATCAGCAGGGGCTCCGACAGCAGTGGGAAATAGTCCTGCCTGGCCGCTGGGGGCAGAGTCAGCAACATCTGGAGGGTAAAACAAATCCGCTGATATAAACACAGCCTGGAGAAATGCAGCAATTCAGCAACTGTTCAAGAACAATGCCATAATTATATAAGACCACCATGTTTGACCAGATCCATTCATGGCTAAAAACATTCCTACACCACTATTTAAACTTTTATACTGGAAGAATTTAGATTAGATTAGTTCGAGTACAGAGCTTTCAATTAGGCTGTATCACTCAGTAGTAGAGTTGCAACAATTCATCAATTAGCTGTCAACTATTAAACTAAATCAACAACTATCTGGATAATCAATAATTGGCTTTAGTCATTTTTTAAGAAAAACTACTGATTCCAGCTTCTTTAATGTGAATATTTTCTGGTTCCTGGTTCCTCTCAGGCAGTAAATTGAACATCTTTATGTTGTGCACAAAACAAGATCACCTTGGGCTTTAGGAAACACTGATTGACATTTTTTACCACTTTATACACCAATTAACTAATCAATTAATCGAGAAAATAGTCAACAGAATAACTGACAATGAACATAGTCATTAGCTGCAGTCCTACTCTAGAGCAAAAGATGATTCTCTTTAAGAAAACGTTTCCCTGTATGTGAAATGCAAGACCACGTCATTTCCCTGTGCAACATGTAAGAGTGGATGTGTAACTGACCCCTGAAGGTAAACAGTGTTGAGAAATTACACTTTCTTGGAAGCACAAAGAGGACGCAGAGTGTAAGCATGAATGAAACTTCCTGTCCTCTGAGTGAACCTCTGTGGAAAAAAAAATACTACTTAAACATTCAAAGGGAACAAACTTTCCCAGAGAATTTTCAACAAATTAAATCAGTGCAATTAATCTGGGATGTGGCAGCAGACTGTGTGGGATAAAGGATGCCATGTCATATTTTTGGGGGAATTGCCAGGTTTATTGTGCCTTACTGGAACTAAATTCCTGAGCAAATGAATAATAATTGGAAGCGACATTCCTTTTAGATGTAATACTTTGTACGTGGGTGGCCTCTCATTTGAAGGGTGGAACATTGGTGATAAGAAACTGGTACAAGTGCTTTTAGCAGTGAGTAAAAAATGAAATGAGTGGAAATATAATGTGATTTATATTTATCAACAGCTCGTTCTTTATCCGTTTTTTTCTTTCAACCCTTGGAAGTATCTAAGGTGTAAGTTTCCCCTGTTAAATTGTAAATAATTAAAGTTACTGTTGCAAGTGAAAACCTCTGGAAGAGCCAGGCTGTAAAACAGTTACCAAATATACTAGTTTGTTGTTGTGTGCACAGAAGTGTGTGTAATACTGATACTATGTAAAATGTTGAATGTCAAATGAATGCTTTTCCCAAATACAAAAAAGACTATAATTGTTTAAGAATAATTATTTGTGGAATATTATCTACATAAAGTCCATAATTTATTAAAGCTTGTTTTAGATTAAAGTTACAGCACTTTGGCACATAAAAACGAGCATTTCTGCAGATATCTTTATCTATCGATACTACTGAAAATTATATCAGTGCACCTCTTCGTAAACTTCACAGACCTTAGAGCCCAGATGGAGGGCGTGGATGTGTCGTCGACGAGCCGGAGACACCTGCCTCTGGAAATGCAACGTGAGGTAATCAGCCAGGAAGTGACAGGGAGCCAATCCAGGTCGGCGGTCCAGGGCACGCTCGCAAACATCCAGGCCGACCACAAAATCCGAGAGGCCCTCGAGTAACTGAAATAAAATAAGTAAGGAACAAACGAAATGAACAAAAAGAGATCAACAAAGTGTACTGTAAGCATCTGCCTGTTAAGTTAAGTAGGAGTCGGTGCAGAGAGTCATAACTCTCATTAGGGTTTTCTCGAACATACATACAAATAAAAGGGTACTTCTGCAGAGAGGTACATCAGTAGTGTTGGTTAATGTCCGCTCAGGGATCAAAGTAGTGATCCCTGACAAATTTCCAACACATTAGCCAATGGTTTATTGAATTTTTAACGAACTATTCAGTCTAAAGTTAAGCAGAAGTTGAGTTGTCTGTACCTGGAAAGCCTCATCTGTCTGTCCTTTCTCCAGCAGATGAAGCAGATGCTCAGTCTGTAGCTGCAGTCTCAGCTGGTCAGATACAGGATAGAGCTCGACCCACTGTGCACAAAGAGCAAACTCCTGCAAAAAAAAAACAACAAAGATTAATCTTATTATATCATTTAAGTAAACAAACTGAAATGTGAAAATGTTGCTATTAAGTTGTTGTAATATTAACTTTTTACTTGATGTCTTATTTTAAATGTGTGACTGTAAGTAACTGCTGTAGGTGTGTTGTACCTACTTTTGCCTCCAGCATCATAGACAACATGGACTCAGAGTTTGTCTTCGACTCAGTCCTCAGCTCCTGCCAAGTAGCCCAGGGCAACGGGGGATGTAAATTCAACATCTGTGACAAGAGAAGACAAATAAAAAAAACTCTGCACATCACAACATAAAGTCAAATGATGTCACTGAAGAATGTATCGTACCCATTTTTTTTGGTAAACACACTCATTCTGAATTTGGGGCCTGCAAGGTGGACCATAAAATTTGGGACAGGGGCATGTTTACCACTGTGATACATCATATTTTCTTTTAACTACACTCAGTAAGTGTTTGGACTATTAACTCATGCACTGTTGAATGTCCCAAACAGGTGTTCTTTGAGCACTCCACAACTTTCCTGCCCTTTTGTTTGTCCCAACTTTCTCAAAACACGTTGCATTAAATTCAGAATGAGTGCTTATTTACAAAAAACAATGATGTTGATCAGTGTGAACATTAAACATCTTGTCTTTGCGCTGTATTCAATTAAATACAAGTCAAAAATGATTTACACGTCATCACAATCTGTTTTTATTTATGCTTCATACAGTGACCTGCTTTTTTGGAATTGTAAAGTTATTAATCATCCCAATCAAAACTGCCTGAACAACAAGTTTGTCAACTCCAATCAAAAGTTCACTCAGGTCAATAGTCAATACTGAACAAAAGCAGCCAAAAGCAAGTACTAACTTGCAAAGTCAGATAACTTCACTGTAAGTCTGACTGGAGGGACAGAAATATTTCTAAGTTTTGGTATCAAGGATTACTCCCCTTTGAATGTTTGCACGGCCACTCTGCTGTAGTGCATTTCTCTTGAGATTAAAAGTAGCTTTCTTAGTGTCAGTTAAGCTTTAAGAGTTACCTGGTGATAGATGTCCAGTTCTTTCTTCTTGAGCTCTAAGTCTGTCCTCAGTGAGGTCTCCGTGCTCGGGTCATTGAGGCAGAACTCGAGCAGCTCCAGGCAGGCTGACAGAGGCCAGCGCTCCAGGGCCTGGAGGGCAACACGGGCTCGCAGGTTGGCATCCTGTACGCGGAACAGCTGACCAATCCCCTCACCTCCATCTGAACACAGAAAACCAGATAAACAGCAAACATTTTAGTTACATTTAGAACAACTATAAAGTAACTGATGCATTCAACATATGTTCTATCCAGGAATTCAAACACGTCAGTGTCATCAAAAAAAAAAAAAAAAAAAGCTGGCAGCTGCTCTGCAACATGTTTCAGCTTGGTCCTCTTCCTCAGGCTGCAGCTCTCACACTTTTCTGCATCCAATCGGATTCACTCCTTCCTTTTTTCTTTGTGTCAAAGTTTGTTAAAATATTTTATTCTATTATGTAAGTCGTTATTTTCACGTTACATAATTGTGATGCCATTCTGTACAGGACGGCATTGAAAAGGAGACAATCCTGGCTGGAAAAAAAAACAACTGATTATTGTTCTCATTATTGGTTTATAATTGGTTGGTTGTTTAGTCTGTAAAATGTAACAAATTTGTAAAAAGAAAAAACATCATATTTTCCCAGAGCACCAGGTAACTTTTTCAATTAGCTTGTTTTGTACAAAAACACAGAAAAGAGGTCAATCTTTACAAATGTGAAGGTGGAACCAGTGAATTGCATTTATGCCTAATAAAAGAAATTAATCATTAATCATAAATAAAATTAGCTGCCAATTAATTTACTGTTGATTGAAGTGAGACTGAGAGATTGAGATTGGTTGAAATGTTAAAAGTTTTTTTCTCACACTATTTAAAGACGTTCACATTTTGATCACATTTCACTGGGATTTACAACAGTGATATTTTTCATCCTCTGTAATGTGCAAATAATAGCCTACCATCACTCTGGACCCTCACTAAGAAACTACATCCAAATGTCTCAGTTAAAAGCCAGAAAAAAATGCCACACAAAGAACTTAAGAACCGGTTGCCTGGATAAATGCCCTGTGTTTAAACCACATCTTCCTGTTCACTTAGTTCTTTTTGTTGTTCTTCATAACACATCCTGTTGCAAATATCCCACAGTAGTTGAAGCTGTAATCAGTGCACCTAAGTACTTGCACATGCACGTTAGGCTACAGCAAGAACTTTTTACTCTATACATCTCTTACTCTTACATCAAGAACTTCTCCCATATGCCCCACATTAAGCTTCTGGTTGTCCTCAGAGAGCCTGTACAGTTTGTATTTAGCACATTTTATATGCAACTTTAATGCATTAAATTACATCTTGACTAGTGAAATATGACTTTGGAGATATGATTCACATGAATCAATGTTGTCTCTTTTTCAATCTGCAACTGAACAAATTACAAAGATGTCGTGTCACCTTTTACTAAAATGCATTTACCATGATTTCTCACCTTCTAAAGCAGCACAGGCCAGCAGGCGGTCTCTCAGCGCCCCCTCCTGGCTGCACCCTTGTCCATACAGCTCCAGCAGAGTGAGGGCTCGGCCCAGGTCTCTGGAGGACAGAGCCTTCTGGAAGGCCTCAGCAGCCACAGCCTGGGCAACTTCTTCTTGAGGCCCAGACAGCAAGAGACTGACGAGAGGTTTCCCACAGATAACTGCCCCGAGTCCAGCAGAACCTTCCTCGCCCTCACTTAATAGGGTGCCCAGCACGGGTTCGGCCATGGTGTGCAAGTAAGCCCAGAGGATAGGGAAGTCCTTCAGGAGGTTATCAGCTTCACGAGAAATCTGCTCTCCATCCAGGACGACCTCTTTACGGCCGCTACGGAAATAGCCAGACCATCCAGAGGTTTGTGCCCGGGCAGTTTCTCCTTTGCAGGCGCTCAGACACGCCATGGTGGCGAGTAAAGGGGAGCGAGACTTTAGGAAAGACAGGGCCGACGGCGTGAGAAGAAAAGAGCTTGGGGCGGACGACTGAGTCGGTGACGAGGTGGGTGAGGTGGAGAGGTTCGTAGGTGTAGCAGAGTGGTCCTCTTCTGAGGCATCAGACTCTGAGCTCACATCAAACTGATGCTCCGTGAGTCCCAGAGTCGACACATGCTCCTGAGCGTGCTGTTGGAGAAGGACAGACAAACTGGCAACACCGAACACGCCGTCATCTTTCTTGGCCAGACTGGAGTCTCTGTTATCATGCGGGCAGGAAGTCCACAAAGGCAGAGTCTCACAGCATCGCTGGACAATCACTTGCTGGACGCTCAGTCGCAGACCCTCCTGCTGCAGCAAGGACAGCACTCTGGAGATCAAACATGACATGGAATAGTTATAAGATGTTACCTCCACCTACTTTTATCTTCACATTTTTCACATTTGTTGCATATCGTCCTCTTTCACACCATCAGTAATGGAAGGTTAAGTGTATTTGCGAGTAATAGTAAAGCCGAAACCTTCAACATTCCCCATTTTGCTGACTTGTGCCAGACTTCTGAGCGGCATCATAGTGGTCATTATCAATACATCAATACAGCCAATGTGCGGTGTATAAAAAGATGTGTATATAATAACTAAATTTATGTAACTGTACACAACTGGCTTGTTTTAATTAAATGATTACCGAGCAGCATTTTCAGAAGAACTTCAATTTGGGACAAGGGTTGTAAACTCTAGGACACCTAAAAGAGTTTGGGAAAGGAAATAAAAAAGTTGATTTCATGGCTTGAACCACTGTACCTGTCAGGAGACACTTGTCTGTCAAATAGCAGGTGGGAGAGAAGCTGAAATGGGGCTTGAAGCAACACCAGCAGTGGATTCCCGAGCTTCACTTCACTGCTCTGGTCTGAGCGATACAGCAAGAGAGGCAAATCAGAACAAAACCAGGTATAAACTAGAAGAAGATTCACTTATGCCCAGTGGTGTAGTCTAGTAGTATTTAGGTAGAGTTGCTGTCATTCAGTATAAAAGTGCCTCTTGATTTGACTGACAAAACCAACTGGGATAATGTAGGTGGGGAAAGTGAGTTTCAAGAAGTTATGAGGGTGATGGTGAGATCTGAAAGCAGCAAGAATTTTTAATAAAACAGCACTATGATCTTAAACTACGTAACCTTTAAAGAGAAGTTTTAAGAGAAGTCGCTGGTGCCAGATGCATAAAGCAGAATAATCTGAAAACTGATGCTTCTGTTTTTAGACGAGCAACACGAAAAGTACATCATCTCTCCTCGGCGACAAATGACTTTACCTTCTGAACCGAGGCTGCGCACCAACACAGATGCTAGTGTGTTGACGTAGTCGAGGAAACTGCGCACATAATCTGGTCTGGCAAGATCTCCGTCCGGCTCAAAGGGGCAAAGCTGGTCCAGAGAGCGAAGCAGCTGCTTCATGCTGGAGCGCACAGGGTGAGTGTCCAGCTCCGACTGCTTCAGACTCGCCTGTTCGACCAGTAGTGGCAGAAGAGCGCTGCCCGCACTGCCCTCTGTTAAACGAGAGGTACCATCAAACTTACAGAACATAGAATGCTAAAAATAAAGGTGGTAGAAGTCTTCAGTCCTACAACAAATCTTCTGGCATTTTGACGTTATCACAAGACCATCTAAACAAATTCCTGGTAAACATGCAACAAAGCCCCAGGACATGTATGTGTTTGAGACTGCCTTAGAGTTTTTTATAGTACACATGTATCCTCACCCAAAGAGCATCTCAAAGAAAACTCAATTTGAGTCCAGGAACTTTTACTTTATTGCACCTGAAATGCCATGGTCACTGTGCCAACCTGTTCCGTCTGTAGCAGTGCTCAGGATGTGCAGGGTGGTCTCCAAACGTTGAGCCAGACTGAGCCGAGCAGCGATGCACTCTTCGCTCAGTGCTGGGTGGCAACACAGGAGCACTTCCTGGATGCAGCAACCAAACGGGCTGGCAAACACCTGGTCGTCCCCAGCAGCTTCTGTGAACAAGAGTGGATCAGGAACAAACAAACCATTTCATACATTCAGTTCACTTTTCCATGATAAAATCTCTGCCAGGAGAGTTATTTTTCACCTTCAGGACATTCTGCGATTAGCAAAAACAGCGGCTGAAAACAGCCACAGGTGCCAGGAAGAACACCAACTCCGAGGGTGATGAGAAAAAGAAAAACAAAAGAAACAACATATGTGTCTGGGGTATCTGAAAAACTCAGGAGGGTTTTCAACAAGCATGACATCCCAGTGCATTTCAAACCCAGCAACACACTCAGACAGAAACTGGTACATCCTAAAGATCGCACACCACACACACAAAAGAGCAACCTGGTGTATGCTGTCCAATGCAATGAGGACTGCAATGACTTATACATAGGAGAAACTAAACAACCACTCAACAGACGCATGGCACAACACAGGAGACCTAACTCTTCAGGCCTGGACTCAGCTGTCTATTTACACCTTAAGGAGAAAGCGCACTCCTTTGAGGACAACAATGTCCACATTCTTGACAGGGAGGACAGATGGTTTGAGAGAGGAGTTAAGGAAGCCA
>JAJHUR010121661.1:0-10760 GCA_027495735.1 Lutjanus campechanus | reverse complement strand
GTCTATTTCTTGAGATGAAAGATGTTTTAAAAGAATTGCTGTATTAAAAAAGAAAACGTCCTTTGTTTTGACTTTTGATATGCCTCTCAAAAGATCTTGTTATAGAAATATAATGAAAGGTGTTTTACTGTTCTGTACTGTTCTACACACATTTTGGTATTCACAGGACACATGAACTGTCTGCTTACTCATTTTTAAGAATAAATATTATAAAGGAAAGTGGAGAGTAGACTCTGGTCTTTTTATTGAACTTATTTCACATGATTTAGCTCTGCACTTATCCCGAAGAAGGGAAGAAATACTCCTAGATATTGACATTTCCTTATCGGAGTCCTTTGAAGGGGTTCTAACGGCCATATTTGTGATGACACTTATTAGATAAAATGATAGGATCAGATAAGATGGCATTTTACCAAGTCCGATACAGTAATATGAGGCAGGAAAATATGCAGAGGTGGCAAAAGTACACACATTCTGTACTCAGGTAGACGTACAGGTAACTCATGTTAAAAAAGACTGGAGTAAGTAGAAATACTGATTCAACTTCTTCACTCAAGTGAAAGTGAAAAAGCACAGGCTCTGAAATGTACTTAAAGTATAAAAGTAAAAAGTCGCCCTCTGAAGGACATTTCTACCAACTATCACCTTTTCTCTGGAAGCAAGTCTCCCTCTCTTGTCTTTTTTGTGTTGTTACATCTTCTACGTCGTTTTTGTATTGTTACGTCTTTTGTGTGTGATAGGCCCTGATGGATGCACCAAGAAATGGTCTTTTCAATGTGTTATTGTCCCATTCATCTAAGCTAAAATCAGTCTTAATGTTGGGAAGGTGGTGCACAATGATGCAAAAATAAGAGATTCAACAAGCCTGATTTGAAAATGTAAGAAGTATAAAGTGCAGAAATTGTGTGTTAAAATGTAGGGAGTCTAAATGTAAGATGTACATGTAAGATGAAATTTAGATTAAATCTGATTTTTTTTTTTTCTTGCATCACAGAAGCTGCATTTGTAACATCTCAACAGTCAAAAAATTAAAACAAGAAACAAAGAAACATACATTTAACATAACATTACAATTGCAGAAGACAATATTTACGGCCCTTTGATCTGGGATTCAGCTCCAGACTTACTGAAATTTTAGGACTGACTGGTGCACAAAAAAGTGATTCAGTCTATCTAACATTATTATATGATCAAATCTCAGGTTTGATCGTAACAATTTCACCGTTCAGGACATGGTTGGCATCACAGACATTATTGTTGGCCAGCCTTAATATGTTATCATGGCTGGCTGATTCATAAAATTTCTCAAAGGGTTGACTGACAGTCATTGAGCAGATTTTCATTTGGTGGAGCAGCTGTACCATGTAGAACGAAAATACTGTCAAACACTAATAATCACAAATAAAGTAAAAGAAATAAACAAAAGAAGAATGTGTCTACTCGCCCCAAAAGAACTAAGGCGGTGGTGACAGTGAATTCTTTGTGGTCTTTCCAGGATAACAGATGGTTAATCATTACACAAAAGCACTGGTATGAGTATACCACTGCTTGATTTTTCATTATGGATGAAAATATTCTTAATATTAATCTCAGAGCATTATTATCACTCCACTTGACCACGTTGTTCATGCTGGTGCAGCCCTACTTCACAGTAGACAACCCCGGGGTATTTTTTATATCTCTACTGTCACTATCAAATAAAGGCAGAATGCAAAAGATGTGTTTGAGGAACCTCCACATCACTTTAGTCTAGATTTGATGAAATCCCTTAGTGTGTCTGTAGACCTCTGGGTGTGTGTTTCAGTGTGTGTGTGTGCAGTCATGTGCAGACATCCAACTGTCACACTTCAGAAATCAGCTTTACTTTCTTTGATTTGGAGGTGACATCTTGACTTGATCCGGTAGATGGTATGAAGTAAATCTTCTTTTATTGTTGTGTCACATTGCTGTGCCATGAAAACTTCTGAGAACACTTTAAGAGCTGAGAAAGTTTCTGGATTCTTCAGCCGAGCAAAAACCCATTCAGAGAGTAATGTGAAGGTTAAATGGCTGTCAGCGAGAAAATCATTCTCTCTCAAATGCTGTAAAATGACTTCTTGCTTTTCTCATTTTTTCTTTTCGGAGATAAGCCTTAATCTAAAACCTTTATCTAAAACACTGCTGTTGGCTGACAGACACATACTGTATACATTATGAATAAATTTCCCTAGGCAGGCTGTTTTATTCCAGTTCTTTCGATGATTGTCAGGAGAGAAGACAGGTGGCAGATTGTCAACATTTAATGGACGTTTTCCTGGAAGCTACAGATTGAGTAGACCAGGCAGAAAGATAGGCAGATTAGGGAAATGCCAAACCTTTTCTCTATAAAAGCACTTTTTAACCTTGTTAAGAAAAGTTATTGGCTTTTAAAGGTCCAGTGTGTAAGATTTACAGGGCAGAATAAGATTAGATAAACAGTTGCATACAGCTGGACTTATCAGCCTAATAATGTTTGTGCACATTCATGACTGTATGCTCAAAGACTTCTGTGAGTCAGCATTCTTCAAACCCCCCCTTTTTTTTGGCTTCATGTTAGTGACGGCCGTGGCCACAGGCACTATGTTTTCAGGTCATCTCATTCTTATGAACGTGATATCTTAAGAATGCCTTGAGGGAATTTCTTCAAACTTGGCACGAATGACCTCTTTGACTCAAGGATGAACTGATCTGATTCTGGTGGTCAAAAGTCAAAGGGCACTGTGGCTTCACGTCCATCCCATTGTCATGAAGACGATATCTCAGGAATGCTTGGAGGGAATTTGTTTGTTTCTTTGTTCCAGCATCCACCTGGAGTCAAAGATGAAGTGAATTTGATATAATGTTCATCTGTCAGTCCTCTATACTCTGTAAAAATAGTTTCTAAGTGAAGACAGTATGTTTCTCACTGGACATTTTTCACTTGAATCATACATGTATAACTTCCATTTTGCCAAATAAATAAATAAATAAATAAAGAAAATAATAATACACTTAATACCTTCTATTAAATTCCTCCTAAGTTACAGGTCAATATTGTGGTAAGTTCCATGTTAAATTCCCTTGAAGTTTTCCCTAAATACATCATATGACTCTGGGCAGACATGGATGATAACATGATGCAATTCGGTGTTTTTGACTGCTCTGTTTTATACGACCATTGACAGCTGTCTACACACTCTTCCTAACCGGCCACTGGGGGCCACAAATGATCAACAACCGCTTCAGTTGTAAATCTTGTTTCAGCTTGGGACAACATGTGTGGAGGTCATGTTAATGTTGTCAGAATTTGCATCTGCCAGTCGGGGTGGCATTGCAGTTGATGCTTCACCATTTAGGACTGGGAAAGTTGTGGGAAACTCAAAAAACACCTGTTTGAAACATAAACAAGTTAACTGGTAACAGGTGATGGTATCATCATTGGAAAGTAAAAGGGGCATCCTTGAAAGGCTCACTCATTTACAAGCATGGATGGGCTGATGTTCATCACTTTGAGAAAAACTGTGTGGGCAAATAGTCCAGTAGTTTGTCAACCCAAAACTGCAAGGAATTTAAAGATTTCACCATCTACAATCCATAATATAATTAAAAAATTGAGAGAAATCTCTGATAAACAATGCTGAATGTCTGTGACTTTTGATTCCTCAAGCATCACTGCATTAGAAGATACTATGTGGGCTCAGGAACACTTTGCAAAACTACTGTCAGTAAATCCAGTTTGTCGCTGCATCTACAAATGCAAGTTAAGACTCTACCATGCAAAGCGAAAGCCATATATCAACAACATCCAGAAATGCTGGACACTTCTCTGGGGCCTGAGCTCATATGAGATGAAAAGATGCAGAGTGAAAAAGTGTGCATTTCAGATTGTTTTTAGAAATCATGGACATCGTGACCTCCAGGCTAAAAGAGGAGATTACCAGGTTACCAGAACAAAGTTTAGAAGTCAGCACCTGTGATGGTACGGGGGTGTGTAAGTGTTCATGGCATTGGTAGCTGTCATATCTGAGGGCCCTATTGATGCCCAAAGGTACATACAGGTTTTGGAGCAACATCTGCTGCCATCCAGACCACATCTTTTTTGAGAGTTATCCCTACTTATTTCAGCAAGACAATACTAAGACAGATTCTGCACATTACAACAGAGTGGCTTCATAGTAAAAGAGCTACTAGACTGGCCTGCCTGCTGTCCAGACGTGTCCCTCACTGAAAATGTGTGGTGCACTATGAAGTGTAAAATCAGACAATAGAGCCTTGGACTGTTGCACCTGAAGTTGTATATCAGGCAAGTATGAGAAAGCACAGGAAAACTTGAACACTTGGTTTCATAAGTTCCCAAACACTGGATGTTGCTAAAAGACAAGGTGATGTATCACAGTGGTAAATATGACCCTGTCCCAACCTTGAGTTCTAGGTATCAAATTCAGAATGAATATATATTTACAAGAAACAATATAGTTAATCAGTTTGAACATTAAATATCTTGTCTTTGCAGATCAAAAAGTGCAAATCGTGTTTTAGAATTTGCTGTTTATATCAACAGAAGTTGCAGGTTCTCTTCCATGGAGGCCACCATGTTGCAATGCCATGTTTCTACAGAAGCCCAGAACAGACAAACCAAATACTGGCTACAGCCTTTCACAGAGTTTCACAGCCACCGGAAGTTCTCCTGCACATTTGGACGGGGAGGGTGAGACTATCTGCAAGCTCACCACTATGTAGACACTGCTACACATTTACGCATTTTATGTTCAGTTTAATGGCTAATAAAGTTGTGGCTAACTGTCAGCAGTGGACTAGCAAAAACAAGAAGACATTGAGCAACATTAGCATTCATTAGCATTAATTTAGAGTCATCATCATGTCCATCTAAAGAATCTAAGTTCAATATTTACTTTTAGCTCTGTTTGCACGGTCTTACACTTGCTAGGTATTTGACAGTTAGTTGCTAATTTTGTCTGCCATTGGCACTGGGGTAGCATATGGTACATTTGATGATATAGTCTCTTGCTACCAGACAACGTGAGATCTCCTCACCTACCAATCGTCTGAGATTTATACATGCAAGGTAGTTGACTGAATAGCTATTCTCTGTTCAGTACAGCTGCTAACAGACCTACACTCCTTACATTTTTTGAAAGGCACAGCTTACTGGAAACAATGCTCGTCCCCTGTTCTCCAAAGTAATACATAACTTCTGCATGTCACCATCCCAATATGAAGGACTACCCTAAAGACTTTGGATTGGTTCCAGGAAACTAAAAAAGAAGGAATTGTATCACCATAGAACATTCTACGCTCTCCTTGGTGCCAGACTTTAATGCCAACTCTAGAGAAGCCTAGGAGAAGCAAAATAAAACCTGACATATCTATGTTGCTTAACCTTTGATGAAGACTTTCAAAATTGACAAACCCTTCAGAGAATAACATACTGAATTAGGTTTTCAAATGTGCACATTTGGTTTATTTGCTGTTGGTCTCCAAATAGCATGGTTGACATTGAATCTCTGCAAAGCTTCAATAGAACTGACGCTAAAGTCTGTACCATAGAATGTTCTATAGTGACTTCTTCTTTTTTTAGTTTTCTTGGACTGATTCTGCAATTTTTTTTTATAGCTCTCTAATTGTTTCCATCCAATTTTAACAACGCAAGCTGGGAGATTGTCCTCAGTCTCTATTGAGACTGACTTGTGGGTCTATTGATGATTACAATAGATGAAAACAATTAGCTGAAATCAGCTAACAAGAATGTTCAATGATTTTTGCACAATGACTAACCTTTTCACAATCCACAGATTCATTTGTTTTAATGTTAATATCAGCATTTATGAATACAGGTTTAACTCGTGATCATGTTGAAAGCAGAGGTATGCATACAGATAAGAGGTATGCATTCAGCCGATGACAATAACATGAAGAAAGACAATCACGTGCAGTAACTTTGCAGTCAGAGGAAGGCAGGTGACAGTGAGGCAAACAAGATAAAAGACAAGCAAACAAACACATGCCATTGTATCAATACAGTAACAATTATACTGTGCATACAGCACATACAGGCAGCCTAAGACAGGCACAAATTTACAAAACTGATGGCGAGACAGACTGATGCAGATGCCGCACGACAGATGAGGAAATACGAGACAGCAGATAGAAGAACAGTCAGTAAGAGAGAGAAGAGAGAAGCAGCATTTTCCCCTGCGGTTATGGAGAAGGCATAACAGATTAGTTGACTCACGCACAGTGTTCTGGGGCAACGCTTCAGGACAGAGCCAAGATAGAAACACAACACACCATGGCCAAAAGTCAGCCTTGCCTAAAGATCATAGCAACCTAGATTTTTATCCTGATCTTTTGATAGGGAGCAAGGAGGGAAAATAAGAAAAAAATCTCTTCACTGTAAATCTATAGATGACACACTTAATCAGTTATTAGTTATCTTCTGGGAAAAAAAATAAGCACTGAGGAATTGTGAGGCAGATTTACTCAAAGGAGCACATTGTATTCATAATCCTGTGACAATTAAGCTGCCATTGAAGTCAGCTCAGTTTAGTTTTCTTGGCAAATAGACATTAATGTATCGCTTCATGACATTTGATCCAAGTCTGACCAAAAAAACAAACCTCCTGCCTCGATACAGGTATTATAACACGTCTCTGCTACTGACAGGATGACTTTATGAGTATGTGTGTTGTTCTTGGCTTTACTCTGATGCAAATGTTATCCTGCACTGCTGATGAGTGCCCAGAGGCAGGACACAGGAGCAGCCAAATGATTATGAGAAGGAAGGAAATACTGAACTGAATGGCAGAGAGCAAACTGAGAAGATGGATGGGTCACGGGGCCAAATAAAAAGACGGAAGGAAGACGTTAAGCAGATTGGAAAGGACAGAAAGCTTTGAAGAATGTTGAAAAAAAGTTTCTAACTTGTAATTTTGCATTATACCTTGTGCTTATATAATATCTTAATAATTGCATATAATTTGATGAAGATGTAGCCAAATTACTATAGATGAATATGACTCATCTGCTCTGTCCCCCCACCCCCACCCACCCCAAAAGGGAGTGATCAAAAAATCCTTTCAAGGCTTGCCAATGCAGCAGAAAACTCTAATTAGGGGTCAATGAATGAGCAAGACCACTATAAGACTATTGTGAGACATTTCGTGTTAAGACTGAGTCAAAAAAGTGTGACAATGTGATTAAGAATAGCCTCAAACCTGCAGTAATAAAGCAGGAGTTCACAGAACATCCCATATACTGCGTACAGCTTTTATTAAACTATGGCTCAGAGCCTAAAATCAGTCAGAGGTCTTGCTATTGGTTCAGTGCTTTAAAAAGACTGCACACTTCGACACTAAATTTAATCAATTTTTGTTCCTTTTTGATCCCCTGCTGCTGTGACATGAGGCTGGAGTTATTCTTTTAATTTCAGCAGGGGGCAGCAAATTCCAAACTACCATGACTGAACAAGCTTCACAACACCAGGTGAAAATAACACAGTGCAAATGTGTATTTTTGTCATTTGTGCTATTGCTTCTGCATGTTGCTGCAAATGTTTTTATGAGTGGGTGTGAGAACATGAGTGCATGTATTTCTGTGTGTGTGCACTGCATTTTCTGCTCACATCGATGCATTTATTTGTTCAAGCAGCATTTGTGCGCATGTGTCTCGGTGTCATTATTGCTGAATTAATGGTTTGCATGCTCACATGCATGACACGGCATCGTGTAATATCAGGTAAATTTCATCCTTGCACGCTTGATGCTGACAACCTTCTTTCCCCTGAAATGAAAATGAAATAGCAGTGTCATCTTGAACATGTCTTTGCACATGCATGTCATGAGTGTCTGCACATGCATGTATCTTTTTCAGTGAGAGCTGAAATCATGCCTATCATACGGAACCCAACCCTGTCAAAAAAAAAAAAAAAGAGAGAGAGAAAAGAGTCTGATAGATGGAAAGTAGATGGCCAATATTGGAAAATATAGCGGTGAACTGAAATGACAAAAACTAGAGGAAAGAGAAGGATGGGAAAACGAAATGGCGAGGGGAGGGGCATGAGAGAGAGTAATCTGGTGTGTAATGAAAGGAGGCAACACAGAGAAAATGGTTTCTGTACCTGGTGTGAGAGCAAATAGAGAGGCTGGACAGGAAACTCAAAGGTCACAAAGGGTAACAATGTCCATTGTCCTTTGTGTGAAATCGACAGACAAATCTCAAAATACTAGCTGATGAGAAAACCTGCTTTCCACTGTTGTTGTTTTCAGACATATAAGATCAAATTAATATATTTGATGTTGATTTGGGGAAAAATAAGCTAATTATTGAATGTCTCTATATATGATACAGAATTCTGTCTGTAAATAAGGTATCATTTGTAATTTACAAGCCTTCAAAACATACCATCAGTTGTGTTTGGTGGATATCTCATTTTGAAAACAAAACGAAGAGCTGTATGGTGGAACATGGCAATTCCTCTCAATTCTTGCACCCATACATGAAAGTGGGCCATGAGAGAATTAAAATGAGACCCCAAGTACTCATGGAAAATATGACTCTAAAAGAGAGAGATTATACTATGTTACCAGAGCTTTTTTGTATAAAAGCAACATGAAATATTAAAAAAAAGCATATCAGAAACTGATAAAACTAACATTACAAAAAACAACAACAAAAAAACCTAAATTAAAAATAGATAACAATAAAAAAAGTTGAAAGCATGTTTCCATGCTGATAACTGCCCGGAGTTTGTCAGCAAGCTTCTTTGTCAGTCTTGTTACAAGATTTTCTGCTTTGTACCTGTACAGCTATATGACGAAGAAGGCAGATGATCATCAAGTTTAGTTGGTTACATGAAGGCAGTAATGTGTTCTGTCTCCTCCACAGATACTGTCTTCTGCCTTCACCGGGGAACTACTGTAATCCTCATAGTCTTTGAATCTTAGTGCCAGACCTGGTGGCCTACTTCTGGAGACAGTGGCGCATGTGTGTGATCTTGTATGTCAGTGGTACTTCATGGGAATTATCAGCTAAGTCAAGGTCATCAAGTTTTCTATGAGGATGATGAGAATCCAAGTCCTTGTTTTAGCCATTCACTTGACTTTGAATCTAATCTAAATTCACAAGAAAGAAGGGAGACAGATTGCATTCTCAGTGAAACTTGTCTTAATTTCAAAAGGTTCTGACATTTCTTTCATTGTACAAAGTATATATAATTTCCCCCATAATCTTTCCTGTTATCCCATAATGACTCAAGTGCATGACCAAATCAATCAAAGATTTCAAAATCAATCAGAATAAATAAAATATACACCATTATAACCCTTTAGAGTCCCGCTATTATGTTGTTGTTTGGTCACAAGATTACTTGTGTAATCCCATTTGTTCATCCCATAGTATCTTTCATCCTATACAGGGTTATCTTAAATAGCACCTCTCTGGTGGACACCACATAGCAATTTAAGTTGGCATAGTAGGTTGCAATCCTTTCCAAAGTAAGCAAGCTTTTTTGAGGAAAAGTTCTGAAAGGATGTTAAGTTTTAGTTTGCGCTCTGCTTCTTTAAGCAAATTAAAGTACCATAATAACCTTTCAGCATATCATAATTCATGTTGTCTTTGAGAACACTACACTTCTGCATGCATACAAAACATCTGTGAACATGTCCCAGCGCCACACAAAGATTCAGGCTCATTATGTTCAATGCTATGATGCTTGTATCAACAAGTGGCAAAGAGACATGATGACCAAGAGTGGATAACAACTTTAGAGGAGGGCAGTGGTGCATATGTGTTTGTTGTGTACTAGCCTCTCATCCCATGGTCAGATGGCAGCTGCCTCCGAAGCCTAGAGCGTTCTGCCCCGGGGCCACAATGTGCTGGAGGAAAGGATTTCAGAGGACAAGTTGTGGTGAGAGGGACCAGAGTCTTGGTGAGGCGCAGCTGTGTAGACTGGGCCCTTTGTGGCACAAGGATTCGCAAGGTAGGCGAGTATTTCTTCTGCTGTTCAAACTTGTGGTTTTGGTAGGAGGGGCTTAACAGAGTCAAACAAAGCAGCAGATAGACAGGCGGAAGGCTTTGAATTGTGCAATTGTTGCCTACTGCAGCTTTAAAATGCTGAAAAGAAACAAAAAGAGAAAATTCAAATCTTGCTCTTTGTCTGGCTTATGTACAACCCCAATTCCAAAAAAGCTGAAATATTGTGTAAAACATAAATAAAAACAGAATGCAATGATTTGCAAATCATTTTCAGCCAATATTCAATTGAATACAGTACAAAACCAAGGTATTTGATGTTCAAACTAATAGACTTTATTGTCATTTTGTAAATATACACTCATACCGGTAACAATATGGATGATACTTCTTCTCTTTAGCCTGGACTCGTCAGACCACAGAACACTTTTCCACTGTCCATCAGTCCATCTCAGATGAGGCTGGGCTTAAGAGTAGCTGGTGGCACATCTTAATGTTGTTGTTACAGTGTATGACATTCTCTTTGCAGGGCAGAGTCTTAGCTTGCCTTTGTAGATGCAGCCATGAACTGTGTTGAGTGGCGAAGGTTTTCAGAGTGTTTTATAGAATCATGTCAGTTTTTAACGCAGTGCTGCCTGAGGGGTCAAAAGTCACAGACCTTCAATGTTGGTTTTTGGCCTTGAACCTCATGTGCAGAGATTTCTGCAGATCCTCTGAATCTTCTAAGGATATTATGGATTGTAGATGATAAAACTGAAATTCTTTTAATTGTG
>JAJHUR010121660.1:0-15683 GCA_027495735.1 Lutjanus campechanus | reverse complement strand
ATCCTCAGTTATTCTGTCCTCTGTCTCCATGATGAAGACTTCCTCTTAACTCTCTTCTCCCACTGCAGTTATCGATCGCTTTTTACTGTGGCGAGTCGTTTCTTTTTCTCGGAAGTCATTTTCATATCGAGACATTTCCTCATTATTTCAGTGACAGTCCGACCCTCAGATAACACGGCATTAACAGCACTCGCTTGTCCTGTTTCTTTGTTTTAGCAGGTCTTTTGATTTCACTGCCGACGCTGTTAAGATGACAGATTTTCCTTCATGGATCTCTGAAAGCAGAACATCAAAGCAGAACATCAAACTCATCATCATCAAAGGCTAATTTACAAGGCTCATGTCTCACATGCAGTCTAATACGCACAAGTGGATCATTTACACAGTTTTCTGAAGTTATGAGCGTTTGTTGAGTCCGATGTAGCATGTTCATACGAAAGAAAGTACTGTAAGAGAAATTTAAGACAAGAATACGAAAATGTTCTTGCATGAGGCCCAATGTCTCATTTATTAGCAGTTAACAAATAGCTGCTCTCTGCCTTGTTGACAGCCGTCTTTGTAGAACACGCTCGTCATCGAAACTGGCAGCTGCTGGCGTCTTAGTGCTTTTGCGTCCATCATCAGCTCCAGTGTTTCTTCGTAGATTTACTACCCTGGTGTGACATTATACTTGCTCCTGGCAGTCTGGCAGTCTCCATTGTCGAGCCCCGACTTCGCTGGCACGTTAACTCAGCTTTAATCAATTATAATTCTGGGAGAGCAAATTGGTGCCATAACTTGTCCTGAAAATAAAAATATGACACGCCAAGCGAAGGCATGTCGCGACACTACCAAAGCCTCATTCAGGCATGACAAAACTATACTGGAACGTTCAGTCTGAGGATGCAAAAAGCTGCTAGATGTACACAAGGAGGTGGACCACATCCTTCAATCAGCTGGCAAACTCTGATTGGACATTTGTCTCAACTACAGATCATGAAGCTTCTTACTTGGACATCAAAGTGTGTCCCAAACCTGCAGCTCAGTGGTCTGCAGACGGAAAAACCAAAGTCTCAGCGCTGACGGGATTATTTCTGTTTGATGTTGACCTTAAAGATGTTATATATAAACACAGAATTAAAGTTTTGCGTTGTTGATCGTTTCACTCCGTCAGCTCTCCTCCCATGCTACAAGGCCGTAATGTGTGTGAGACACAACACACACAGAGCCTCTGTGTTGCTGCAGAAAAGGTAACATGAGAGCGGCTGGGATATAGGCTTACACACACACACACACACACACACACACACACACACACACACACACCTCGTCTGTGCAGAGAAAGCTCCTTTGTTGGTTTCAGGTCTAAATGTTGCAGCTTTGTGCTTTTTTTTCCAATGTGGAGCTCAAAGGAACAAATGTCACTGAATCCACTTTGAGAAACATTTAAAGGATTTATTCCAGGATGTCTGATTTCCTCTGTGTTTATTCGTGATCAAAGTGATGACCACACTGGTTGGATGTGATTTATTTATTTCTTTGTGATCTTTTTTCAGTGCAGTGGAAGTCTGTTTGCTTCTCCGCGCCACAAACCGTTGTTTAATTCCTCCGTTTTCTAACTTAAACAGTCACAGTCAGCAGCCGGTTAGCTTCGCACAAAGACTGGAAAAGGGGGTAAACAGCTCGGCTTAATGTAACAAAATCCACCAGCACTTCTAAAGCTCACTAAAGAACATGTTTTTTTAAAAATATATTTTGTTAGTTTAATCCATACAAAAGTTTAGAAAGTTCAGTTCAGTTCAAGTTCAGTTTACAGGTAGTTGACGCAACAAATTGTTGTTTTTACACGTAGGATTTAACAAACGACATATGACGTGTTCATTACTGACCTTTAGAGGTTCTGTTGGGTGGAATTTGTTACCTTTGGACAGACTCAGAGTAGCCGTGTTCCCCTGTTTCCAGTCTTTGTGCTAAAATAAGTTAACTGGCCACCGCTCAAAAATCACATAATCACCAAGCTGCTCACTTTTAAAACTATTAAAACAATCCCAGTGCCTTTATTGTCATGGCCTGGTCATGTTAGACCTTCAAACAAGCACCCAAGTGTCGTGATGGAATCAGAAGATAAGTGTATTATCCGAGTCCTTAATGAAGATCATACCATCTGGATTTCTCAATACGCTGGTGCACTGTAATACCTCCCAAGTCTGCCAGCTGCCAGTTTTTTGGTGTTTCTAGGTCGTTTTTTTTCCCTGCACAAACACTTAAGCTGAGAACAATAATAATAAGAAAGAATGAGAACAAACCAACAGGGGTCCAGCAGCAGAGTGACGCTGCTTTGACCCCTCATTAACATTTAAGCCTTGTGATAGTTTCGGTTCTGCCGAGCTTTTGAGGTGGCTGTCGATGAGACCAAAACACAATGGACGTTAACGGAAATTTATCTTGTGGTGCCAACGCCAACCGGAAAAAAAAAAAAAACACGTTCAACTTGCAAACGCTCTCTCGCACACCTCTCTTTGTCTCCGTGTCACCGCCAGACGTCCTGCTGTCTCACAGCAGACGCTCACGTCTTTATGAAGTGCTGAATCGCTGGTGTCTTTGTGTTCTGCTGCTGAATAGTCTTTGATGTCGGGGATGTTATACACAACACACACACACACACACACTTCTGTTGTCTGGATGGAGATGGAGCAGACATGACGCGGAGTTACTGACTGTGAATGTTCACCAAATATTTGGTTAATGATGATGATTTTGACTGATGAGGAAGATGACAGAGAGACAGTTCACTCCAACAAAGAGACAGTTATCTCTCTCTCTTATACACACACACACAGACATGAAAACCCCAAACCTCTGCATTTAACCAACCCCACACTCCAACTTCCCAACACACACATACACACTGTGGTGTTGTTCTGTGTGTGTGTGAGTGGTTGTGGTGTTTTACTGAGGATTGTTTAGTGATAATCACTGTGGTGAACCTCCTGCAGCCTGGCTCAGCTACAAACATCTCTGCTCTTCTTACTCACTCTTCTTCCATTTTTTCCTCCTGTTTTACTCGTCTTCTTTTGTCTCTTTGTTCTGGGCCTGGGTACCTTCAACTTCAACTTTTTTATGACATCGACTGAGTTCCTTCAGTACTCATATCAGAGCATCGATAAATGCCTTTTCAATGGATACCACATTTTGATACTTAAGGAATAAATTTAATCGGCGTCATCGAGCCATTAAGCATGCAGCATGTTTGTACGAAGATCTTGTAACTCTGGTGATTGGCTGTCTAACCTTACATGTTATAATGGCATACGTAACACTACATTGCGCCCAAAGACGAGGATCATTGTTGTGTTTTTGTACCAGCAAGTCCTTGAGCAGCTTCTTCCTCTTTAGTGTGTAATTCCAAGAATTTGTTCTTAATGACTTGCTTGGTTAAATAAAGGATTTAAAAAAAAAAAACTAATAATTTTTTTTTTTGTTAAAATGGATTTGGTATCGTTGAGGAACTAGAACTGAATCCAAGGTATCTGTTCTGTACCGTAATGAAAAATCTTTGAATGATACCCAGCCCTACTTTGTTCTCTTTTCTACTTGACTCTTGTTGGTACCGAACCCTCAGGACTTTTTTTTTGGCACTGATAGAATATGTCGTATCACTTAGTATTGGAAACGTTGGCACAAAATGTCTGGTCCGACATATTTTCTTGATCATTTATTCTTTGATCAGATTGTTCCTGGTGAAAATCAAGTATTTGATCATTTTAGACTCTAATAGGTCTGCAACTAACAATTATTATGATTTGTGTTCCCAATTAATCTACAAAAATGAAAGAAAATGATGAAAAAGTCCAAAAGTTCAACTTGATGTCATCAGTCATCTTATTTTGTCTGGCCAAGAGTCCAAAAACCAACAATATTTGATTTACAATCACATAAATCAAAGAAATGCAGAAAATACTCACTGCTGAGTTGCTCTACTCTTCTGTTTGTGTTCTGCTTTTCCTCCAGTTTCTCTCCTTGAACTTTTAGGTTTACATTGGGGCTGCACAATTAATGTAAATATGGAAATGGAAAACTGGCCAAGTGTATCAAAATTAGTGTATACCAGAATTGCAGAAGCTGCAGTTTGTGTGACAAATGTGTGACAAAACAGCACTATAATGAAGGACTTGTAGTGCTGCAGAGATGCTCTGACCAACAAATCTTGTTCTCCAAATATAAGAAAACATGTTTGTTTGGCACAGCCCCAAACAAATACCTAAACATGATTTTAGTTTGTTTTTTTTCCTGTGAAAATGAAGATTGAGATGCAAAAACAATAATTCTGAATCACCTCGTAATCACAATAATCAATTCAGTATCTTTTTTTAGCTTTTGAATCTGTCCCTGTGCCTCCATTGACTTTGTGTGAAATCTTATGGCCTCCAAATACTTTTTTATTCTTCCTAAAGAACACCTTCATTCTGTTGGTCTTTGTCCCCTCATGTTCTTCTTTGTCTCCATCACCATCCTCTCTCCTCTCCTCTCTTCTCTTCATTCTCCTCTTCTTCACCACATGGCCGGTCTGGTTTTGATGACATCATAGCCTGGGAACCAGCAGGGTGAGGTCATGCAAGGCTAAACGCTGCAGTGTGTTTGTCAGTGTGTGTTCTGTTTATGCATGCAGACGTAATGCCAGATGTGTGTGTGTGTGTGTGTGTGTGTGTGTTAATGACAGGGCAGAACTGTGCTGGTTACTCAGCTCTCTGGTGGTTTTCATGTTTTTCATTTTTCTTCTGCTGTTTGTTCGCATCAAACTTTGTCTAGCTCTGTCTCCTAGTAGAAACTTTGATTGTATGTGGTGTTTAAATTATATTTTATGTTTAACTTTTCTTTCCTTTTTGTTGATGCTACTCGACCTTTACTGTTAGATTTGACACCGCTGAGCTCAAAGGACCAGTGTGTAGGCTTTAGTGGCATCAAGCGGTGACGTAGTTTGCAACCAACTGAATACCACTCACCTCACCCTCCCTTCCCAAGCATGTAGGGAGAAACTGCAGAGGCTGTAAAACTTGCAAAAACACCACCAAAGGCCCCGTCTTGTGCCAGTCTGCTCTGGTCAAGTGTAGAAACATGGTGGCCTCTGTGGAAGAGGACCTGCACGCTCTGTAGATATAAAAGGCTCATTGTAGGGTAACAAAAACACAACAATGCTTATTTTCAGGTGATTATACACTAATGAAATTGCACCCTACTCTGTTTCAAATCCTATCTCAGCCATAAAACAACCTGTTGGTTCGGAGAATGCTTTATTCTCTACTACCCGTCACACTTGTGGTGTGCCACAAAGCTCAACTTTAGGCCCACTACTTCTTCTACATAAACCTGTTAAAATGTCAAAGCTTCACTCATAAATCTCACTTCATTCAACATTAATTCCCACTAATCCCCTTGCTGCATTTTAATACAGTGTTTCAAAAGTCTGTGTTAAAAGAGACTTACTAGAGAGACAGCGGCTGTCAGTGGAGGAGACTCTTTTCCGGTCTGTTTTTGTTCTCGGGGAGCATGTTATTAATTTAGTCTGTGGTTGTGTGTGAGACCTGTGAGGCTGAAGTCTGGTTGGAGTTTGTGTAGCTTTTGTTTTGTCTTTGGTTTGGATCATCCCTCCAGAGAGTGACCAGAAAACCTCATCACAACAGGATCTGTCACAGCGAAGAGTTAATGCTGACAAAGAACGACTGTCCGCACCAACGACTTCACAGTTGGAGTAAATATATTGCTTGTAAATAATTGTAAATCGGTTATTCTTCCAAGCTGTTTCCGAGCTAAGTTTTGTTTCCTTCCCTTTTGATTTGAGCTGACTGTAGGGGAGGAGTGGAATTTTGTTGTTTTTCTGATGTAAGAACTGAACTGAAAACTTTATTTTGAGTTGAAATAACAGAAACCGAGATTTTGGTTGTGTGAAACTGGACTGTTGGGATGTTTAAACTTGCATTTCTTCAAGTATTTTCTCATCGTGACTCGTTTAACTTTTACTTTTGTTTCACTGCAAAGTGTTACTGCAGCAAACTGTTGCACCGCGTCTGTCTCGCTTCCACGAGATCATGTGAAGCCACGTTTCCTACTTGATCTCACAAGTTCGTGCTTGCTCTAGTACGTAATATTAATATATTAATATTATAAGGCCTGGCTGTAACCTGGAGCACTTTTGGAGAAAATGTAGAAGTTATTTAATAGTTTGTGTTTTATTTTAAACATCCAATTTCATTTTACATAAAGAAAAGTTACAAAAATGTATTCTGTCAATTATAGTTTCTTAAGAAGACTGAAAATCAGAATCGGCAGGTCAGACCCATTTAAAAAATGGGAATCGGTCAAGAAAATTGCAGTCGGTGAATCTCTCATTGAAATATTATCTCTCTGAATTTTGTCAGCTTTTATTTTATCCTGTTGTTGTAATACACACTGACTGAGAAGAGAAAAAAAACAATGCTGGACTTGAAGAATGTCAGTCGACTGAGGGGTCGATTCATCGACTTTCAGGGGGCGGCCCTGCATCCATGTCTGCTTTCTTTACGTGTTCTTCTTCCCTGCTTTTTGTGGTGCATTGCTGTTTTATTTGCACGTTCCTGCCAACAACTGCACTACCGCAGGATTCTGCATGAAGGAGTGTCGCCCACGTGCTCGTATGCACGGGGTAATCCAAACAAAACAGGGACAAATCGGTGAAATTATTGCTCTGTGGCGCTACTTGCGGTCAAAACTGCAGAGGGTACTTTTAAAAGTGTGCATCCAAAATTAGGTCTTTGTTGTCCTCTGCTGCCCTGGAGAGAGTTTGGTTGAGACACAGTTTTCTCTCTTGGCTGCAGTTTGGCCAAAATAGAGGCCTAACTAGGTCTGGTCCGTAACCACATCTGTGAACTCCTGACCCCTTACGAGCCTGAGGTCCTCTGTGAAGGTTCTCCTGAATGTTTCTGGTTAATAAACGTTCTGCTCTTAAACCAACACTGGACGCTCTCCAGTTTCCCTCATTTGACATTTTATGAAACGTTTTTTTGTTCATTCACTTCTTTGATTCCTTGTGTGAATGAGTCTGAAACACATGAGAGCCAGTTTTTCTTGCTCTTTGATCTTTTTCTCTCTTCATCTCTGCAGCTGTTTGACTCCAACCAGTGACCAGATTAAAGAGAGCGCGAGACAGAATGACACACACTTTGTATCTCGCTCGCCCCTCATTAACCAAAATCAAAGACATTAAAAGCCTCTTGCCTCCTTCTGTGTCTGTAATCTGGGTTTCCTTGGTGGGATCGCCCCCCTCTGAGCTGCTGGCGCATGACTCATGTGACTCTTATTAAGCTGCACCGTTATTACAGCAATGCATCATGTGGTGATGTCATCAGTGGGTGCCACGGTTTGGGAGTGCCGACATGATGCTATGGGGGAAGACTGCTGACTTCTCCGGTTCACATGTGAGACCTTGAAAGCAGATTTTACGCGATCAGTCACTTTAAAACAACTTTTAACTCCCCACCGGAGGCCTAAAGGGTCAGTTCACGCAAATTATTAGAAACATACGTGCGCTCATACCTCTAGTCATGCCGAGCTATGTTGATGAAATTTCTGCCTCCACCCCACTGCAAGGGTGGTGAACTTTTGGTCATCAGAACATTGAAAATGAGGTCTTTTCCCATGACTCTTTACAATCAACAGAACAAGCTGTCAAGTGTTTCCATAGGAACTAATTCGTCAGGAGAAAGTAGCACCCTTTTTTTTTAGAATTGGGAGAAATCATGTCCAACCCCCCCAAAAAACTTATTGCATGTCCAGCTCAGACGAGCTTGCTGTGGGGCAGTCCAATCAGCCGCTCATTTGTAAAAAAAAAAGTCTCTTGGAGCAAATCAAAGACTTTTTCTCCTCCAGGTTTGTCGTGCCTTCATGAGTTAATCCTTTACTGGTTGTATTTGAGACCTTTTTGACAGGACTTTGTCATTGGTATTGGGTGAAAAAAACCCAAAACATTTTCCACAACTAGTTGACTTCTTTTTAGAAGTAGTCAGTCTTTGCTAAAGTTCAGGAGTCATGAATGCAATAATGAGCAACACAAAATCTTTAGCAATTAGAAAAATGGAGACAGATGCTGGAGAACTAAATGTTTCTGTGATGTGGTAAAAGGATCTACCAATCATTGTAAGGATGTTTACCAAGAGAGGCAGTGAGAAGATAAAATAAAGTCACATTTGATTAAAACGTATGTCGGTCAGTGTTCAGTTTAAATTCATTTACTGCATTTAGATATTATATATGCATTGAAATATAAAGATGAAAATCACCTTCATCCAGAGTCATGACATACAAAGTTAAGAGTGAAAGATGGATAAAAACGAGAATAAAACAATATTGATTGGTCTTCAGATGATGATGAAGATGGGTTTTACTGATGGATTGTTGAGATATGATCAGACTTGCAGCACAGAGGAGTGATGTCACACACCTGGAGGAGTGTGTGTGTGTGTGTGTGTGTGTGTGCGCGCAGAGTGTTGTTTTCCCTCAGTGTGTTGAGTCAAAGATGTGTTAGTACCTGACATCAGTTTGAAAAGTGTGTTCGTGTTTAAATTGAGTGTTTGTCGAATGTTTAACGTATAGGGAGAGACTCTGTGTGTGTGTGTGTGTGTGTGTGTGTGTGTGTGTGTGTGTGTGTGTGTGTGTGTGTGCTTTTGTTTCTTTGTCATCATCCACTGGGTCCTCTGAGCGGGGTGTTTATGTGTGTGTGGGGTAATTTGGGGGGTGGTGGGCGGGGTTATGATCTCACCATCGAGGAATCTGTATGTGTGTGTGCCATGGGTCAGACCTTCTGTGCACACACACACGGTAGCTCCACATCCTGTTTACCACTGCAGGTACCTCCTGTCCTCCCTTTTAAAGGGTATTTCCCCCCTAAATTCACTTTCCCCACCAGACTGTTACATTATTTTTTCAGCTTTAAGTTTTTTTCCCTTTTGGTGAGTTTCAAATCACAATAACAACCTCAGTCTCAAATGTATCAAAACCTTTTCAAAACTTAAAAGAAAAAACTGATTTTATTTCATTTTAGCCAACTTACAACAAGTTGGCATCACTGGTGACCATTTTGCAAATCCTGATTCATGTTTGTCTTCCAGGCAGCCTTTGGTGTCCGTTAATGTCTGTATGGTTTTAAAAATGTATACAAAAATGTAAAATATTAGAAGTGGAGCAAGGCTGGAAAAATGTTTTGTTGCAGGAATGTTTTTCTTGTTTTAAGAATCTGCTAATTTTAATATTATTTGGGAATTAATGGAAACTAATGGCCATCAAGTGGACACGAGCATGACTCCAGTAGATGTTGCTCTGTAACTGCTGGGTGTGTAAATAAGCAACTGCTTGCTAACAAGTTCACTATATCAACTCAAAAGATGATGATGTCGCCCCTGAGTGGCCAAAAAAAAAAGATTTAATTGGCCCAACAGTATTTATGACGATTTCTGCAACTAGTTTATTCATAAATAGTAACTAAAAACTCCAATATAAACTGGAAATAGATGAAAATAATCTGTGCATAGGTACAATGATCATATATCATTAAGTTCATTTCTGCATCTATGTAATGAAGTGACAGGTACTTTGATAATAGGAGAATTTCTTTGATTTCTGATTCATTTATCGAAAAAGATTTAATTATTATTTAACAGATTAGTAACTGATGAAGATCCTCACTCTGGCTGCTGGTGTGGGAAAGGCGTTTTTTGTCTTTTTGTTGGCTTTAAACGGACTGGAAAGGTGTTAAAGAGAGGGGAGGGGGCAGCCTCAGCAAAAATGGCGTAAAACTATCACAGCGCCCCGGACAGGCTTTTTTTTTTTGTGGTGCGTGTGGCCGACTGTGTGCAGGCTGACATCAGTGTGATGATGTGCCTCAGGCGTCGACTGTTCTGAACTGTTCAGCAGTAAATTGTTGGGTAGGAAGCCGAACACGTGTGTCTGTTGGACGCTGATGGAGTCATCGTGTGAAGGAACAGCTGTTGTAAGTGAGACGGCAGTTGTGCCTCTGAGGGTGAGAGACACAGAGATGGAAAGAAAAAGAGAAGCGGGGATTCAACTGTCTCAACAGTGTGAACTATAGTTACCTGATATAATGTTCCTGGTGTCTCACCTGAAGCCCAGGTGTGACTGGACCTAACAGATTAAGCCTAGCTTCTACGTGTCTTTTGTATCAAATAGAAAATAAGTAATTGTATGGAAATCAGTAGGACTCTTTAAATTTCAATGATTTGGATTATCCTTCAAAACCTTTGTTTCCTCACTGTGTCCTTTTACACAGAACAACACAAGATGACCGCACGGCAATTCTTATTACATACTTCCAACCTAACTATAGTAGAAATAAGGACAAAGGTGGAAATTCTTTCGAGAGGAGGAAAGAGCAGTGTGGTGCGTTTCCTGACCTTTGTTTTGCACGCTCTGCAGCTCCGAGCTTCGATGCTGGTGATTGAGTTTATTGTTGTCTTCCTGAACCACAGCAGATCAGGCTGTCGGGCCGCTTCTTGTGCTGATTGGTGAACGCACGCACATCCAAACCAAAAGACGGCAGGTACTGAGCCGAAAGCGACCAAATAATGAAATAAACATCTTGCGCGCTGCAGGGCTCCAGTGTCCACTGATTTAATGCACCAAGGTGATGTTTATCAGACTAATCACTTCTTATATAAAGTGCCACTTTGAAGCTGCATTTAAAATACTATTTAGTTATTGTAGATTGTGATTAACACCTTCAAAAGGCTCTTAATACACGTAATATTTTTTGGGACAATGCCTAACCTTAAAATGAAGCAAGATAAAAAATAATGACAGGTTGAACACAATTAAAATCCATAAAATAAAGGCAGGTCTTAAAAGCATCAACACACTCGGCCTGTCTAATGGCCTCCATCAGGCTATTCAGAGTTGAGGAGCTACTTCAGAAAAAGCTCAGAAAAAAGCAGGAAAATCACGGTGCAAACTGGGTGTGAGTGTCAGATTGTTCGTTGAAAGGTTACAGAAATGGACAGATGCTGATCCACTGATGCAAGCCGGAAAGCCGTGGGTGGGAGGGTGTTTTCAAAGCTATTGAACCGTCCGACAAGCACTTCTGAAGAAGCACGCCGGCAGCCTCAGACATGCATGTGTACAGTATGAGGGACGTCACCAAATGAAAACAGTGTTGACGCAGAGCAAACAGTTACGTTATTGATCTCAAAGCAGACAACAAAGAGTCAAATGTGAATTGAACCTGCGGAGGCCCTCAGGGGTCGATTCTGGGCCTCATTTTGCTCTACCTGTTTGACTTTTTAGGGCTGATGCCTGTCTGAGGCCAAGCCAAGGCTGCTTTTGATTATTTTTTCATGGCGCTTAACTTGTTGGCTGACAGGTTGGTTAGTCGTCAATGTGACATGTAATTAAAATCACTGGTTATCTGTTTAGTTTGTGTTAGTTTGATTTAGCAGACTTCACAGAACAGGTACCTCTGTAGTCTGCTGTTGGCTCATGATGTAAGTTTTCCTGAACCAGAGAGGGTGTGCCACACTGATAAGAAAGGCATTTTGTTCCAACCCAGTTCACCTTTACACACACACACACACACACACACACACACACACACACACACACACACACACACACGTACTTTATCTTTCTCCCTCACTTTCCGTTTCTCCTTGTACACATTCTTTGTCTCTGCTAATACAAACTTAAACCCTCCCACACCCCCCGCTCCTCCATTAGTGTCCTTGTTGCCTCGGTATTGTGGCGTCTCCACGGCGACGGGTCAACAAATCAGCAGGTATCTGCAGCGATAGTGGCAGTCCGAGAGGCTGTGAGACTGACGCAGATCCGGGCTGAATTAAACTGGGACCTTTTGTGAATGGGTGTGTGGACAGATAAATCTCTGAATGAAAGAGGAGGTGACTGCAGTGTTTAATATCGCGGAGAGGGCGGGGGTGGAGTCGTGACAGGCCTCGTCTCTGAGCCTTTTATGGTCATGGAATTGACAAATTAAAGCTCTGGCAGGTGCTGCAGTAGGTGTAGGTCAGTAGGTAGGAGGGATACTGGTTCATTTCTCACCTCGACTGTTAAAAAGAGTGTGAGGGCCTAAAGTAACAACACACAAGAGTGCAGCACGGAAATGATCAACATTTTATTCTAATGGATCAACATTTTAATTTAATGGATCCCTTTAAAATGTTATTTTTATTGGTTTTAATTAAAATGTGCCTGGGCTCCAGATAGGATCTGGTTCTCAGAACATTTCTTAAGTCTTCTTAATTATTATTATCACTGCTGAGTCTCTGAACTGACCGATAAGGACTGCGAGTGATCAACAGCTGCTAGGATAAAACCTAAGGCTTCACTAGTCCGTTGCAGGTCACGTGTCGGCGTTTGTTGTAGCTCAAGACTGAGATTCATAGAAAAGTTTTGTTTCATATTAAACTGGAGCATCTGCAGATTAATTCATTTCCTGATATGTTATGAGACACTAAAGTTAGGCCAGATACCAGATGAATAAATCTCTGTTTTTGTTCTCTTCACCGCTATGGGTCTGCACAGTCGCCATTCTGCAGTGCCCAAAGGCTGCTAAATGAGAGATACAGACTTCACTACAAAACTGACTATAACTCGCTTAATTCTGAACAGATTTCCATGAAATTTGTTCTGTTATAAACTTCAAAAATTGAAAATGATCGTGGTCACTTGTTGGAATTAGACTCTAATCCGCTCTATGCTGGAACATTAACCCTCTGAAGAGCAGCGCTCGAAATTAAGGATGTCCTGTCGTAAAAATTAGTACCTGGGACGCAAAGATAGTGTCTGGGACAATTGTGGGACTCTACGCTACGTCACATCTACGCTCACAGATGTGGTGTTTTAGACGTATCTCATAATAAATAAATTTAAATATTATTTCAAAGTGTGTGCATGTATTTGTCATCATATACCAGTCAGAAACTGAATGTGTCCAAACACCTACTGTAAGGTGATTTCAGTTTTTTATTCAAATATAAGTGTAAGAAACAATAGCAGAACTTACATGGTGGACCAGAATGAGTCAACGAAGTGATGCAAGTTACTGAAACTTATTCAACTTTACTAAACACTTCAATCTGGGACAATGGTTGCCAAGTCTGAAACAGCTGAAAGAAGAATTTGTGATGATTACAGGACACTGAAAGTTATTAATTTTGAGCCCTCCAACCTGAACAAACAAGTCTATCATCAAGTGTAAATTCCTTAAATGTCAGCTTTCGTGAGTTTTGTCTATTGTTGTATTTCTTAATGTTCAGAATAAATAACAATGTTTAAATGGAGAAGTTTGTACTTATCATCTTGTTTTCTTATTAAGTTTCTACACTTAGGTGAACCCAGGACGCTCGGTTCCAATACCATTACACCATTCTATGCATCTTAAAGAAAACTGTATAATAAAAAACACTGAATAAAAAACTTTGCATACATCTAGATAAGAAAACTAACACTATATTACACAAAAAACCTCCCTCTGGTAGCATCAGGCAGTGGTGGCCACATTGCAGTAGGTGCTTCACCGTCTTGTTGCCTGGTGGAGAACTGTCTTCTACTGAACTGAAAGTCTTGAGAGTTTGCATTTCTTTAATTTAATTAATGGACATTTAATTTATTTATTTGGACTCTGAGATTTTCTGTGAATGGTTTTAGTGTGGGATCATTAACCATGTTGGAGTTGATTATTGTTTGATTATTGGATATCTCCAGGTCAGCTGATCTAAAGGTTTATTTTGAAGTGTCAGGTTAGGATATCGTTTATTCACCTTTCTGCTGCCCAGCTATTAATTTTTCAAACCTTTATTTTTAAAAAAGAAAACACACAACACACTTTTTTAGTGTAAACTGGTTTTAATGTTGGCGTCTTTGTTGGGGTCCTCATTCAGTCTCTGAAAACCAGGTTCTTAAGTGCGGATGTTTATTCGTGCTGGGTGGAGTAAAGTACTTTACGGTCGTTGGCAGGATTGTGTTTAACAAGTCCAATCAATGCCTTTAAGACACAAAGGACGTGATTGATAACATTTGGTGTTATTACCTGTCCAGGTGTGTGTGAGTTGGCGTGCTGCTGCTGACTTGAAGAATTTATGGTTTTGGACCAAACCCAGAGCATTACAACATCAGCGTTGTTCAGTTAGAGAGTGTAAAAATGTTTAAAGACTCGTGACTGCTGTCACTTCGAGGCCTTGAATGAGCAGGAGGCTGAATGATTTTTGTGTCCTCAAGACTTGTGAGTCACATGAGGAGGATGAGGGACCGAGAGAGGAAGGTGAGGTCAGGGTTTAAACAACAGGAAACAATGCTGCAGATTATTAAAGCTGTTAAAACCCTCTGTTACACACACACGCACATCTAACCCGTGAGCTTGCTGCAGATATTCTGGTGTGTTTTTGTTGTTTTGTTCGTCTTCTATCATTGTTTTGACTCTGTTTTTAACTTTTTCTATCACCCTCCCCGTCACACTCTCACACACTCACTCTCTCTTTGTCTCTGTCTTACACTCGTCCTTCATGTGAACAATAGGCTACCATGGCGATAGCCTCGTTACTCACAAAACTGTGTCGACAAGGACACACACACACACACACACACACACACACAGTGTTTACTTCCCACTAAGATGATCTGAACTGTAAAGTAAAGTTTAAAGGAAAACAAATAATAATTTAAGGTTAAAAAGTAAAATTTCAAATGCTAAACAACATTTCTGTTTACTCACTTCATTCTCACTTATCTCTGTGCAGTTATTTGTTTGTAGGCTGTTCAACAGAACTTAACAGCACAATGCATAGCACAAAACAAAAACGAAGCAAAAAATCAGTCAATAAATAAATAGATACATCGTGCTATTATGTAAATAACATGGTGATTAAAGGAAGGGACAGTCAAAAAAGCCGTGGATCTCAAACCGGATCGGTGCTCATTATTGGCTGATGCACAAAGATCAGACATCAGAATCGCTATCAGGAAGGAAAAAATGGTATCGTAACATCTTGAGGTTTCCCAAAATAAACTGGAGGTTAGGAAAGTATAATTTGAAGCGTAATTTAAAAAATGGCTTCAAATGAGAACAGATTAAGTTATTTTGAATTTGTTTTAATGTGGCTCCCAGTGATCCCTCAGAGTTTTTGCTGAACTGCTGCTCTGAATTGAACCATTTTAATTATTTAAGGCGCAGAGGTAATAACTTAAAAGTTAACATAACAACCAAAAAAAAACAATTTTTACACAGATAAATACGACGTATAATGATAAATTAATGATCTCACCTTGATACAGATTAAACACTGGCAAGCTGACCTGTTCTTTTTGAAAAATTAAATTAAAATCTAAAAATTTTTTACTGTCTGCACTTATTTATGTGTTTCTGTTATTGTGTCACATGTCGATAGTGCAGCTGAACAACACACTTGATAAATGATTGGCTGTTTGCCTGTCAATCGTCACACGCTTCAGTATCAAGGAATATGACAAACTGTTTATGAGCTGGTGCATATTCCTCATGTGCTTTCACAGTGGTTTGCATTTAATGCATTTCAGTGAAACTATTGAACATTTTATCTAGCAATCTTCTTCTTGTCAGTCTTGTTTATTTGCCCAGGCTGAGTTTCTTCCCCTGTTTACTTAAAACAGTGGAAGAAAAAATACTCATTGTTTTA